>LPNX010420182.1:239126-273748 GCA_001517045.1 Pseudotsuga menziesii | reverse complement strand
ATGCTAAACCAGCTATTTTCTCATAGCTAAGTATCTTCCAGAGACTTTATTTATAATTCCTATACATTATCCTCCAGAGCAAGCAATGAGCACCCCGACTGCTTGCTCATATCGCAGCCATAGGTCAGTGGTTAAAAGGTATTTTTCACACTCATTAAAAATTGATTTCATAGTTTACTAATCGATCACACAGGGTATCGGAATAGATTTGGAACCTAAGGAGAAGGAATTTACTCGTTTCGATTTAGAATAGAAGCAACCACGTCGTTTGGTATCAAATATTTGGATAACTTACCTATGTGTTTCGATTAGTCCTTCCAATGAAAAACCAAAACAAACAATAAGACGCCATAACCTCACGTAAACAAACATGCAGTCAAGAAATAGGGCGAGGATGCATCTAGGGTTTTCTCTAGATTTTGCAAAAGGGAAAACCCCCAAAACACAACCATGGATATTGGAGAACCATGGGGAATCAAACTTAGTCTGTATAAGGTAGGTGCAAATGTTACTCCCATAATAAACTCCCAAAGTTCTATACATCCCTTCATTCCAAAGAAAGAATATAACCCCCTCAAAGATAGCCTATAACTTAAAGGCAACCGCGTAGATCCAAATAAATCAAACTACACCCAAATTTCAGAGCTAAAGGTTTTAACTACGTCGTCGAGATATTTCCATTGAATATGCAGGGCGTCGAAAGGATGAGGGTAAGCTTTTGCCAAGTAGGCATACTGGAGAGATCTTCACTGTCATAGCCGACAGCCTACTGCACAATATTGGGCTCTTAAAAAAATTAATCTCTAACTCAGAAATTTTGAAAATAAAAAGAATTAAAAACCTCAACTAGCTCATCATATCATCTTGATATTGAGTGTGAGGTTTGGTCTGGTGTGCTTATTCCTTTCTACACCCAGGAACTAGATTAAAAAAAATAGTTTATATTACCTAGGCCCAATTGCTTCAAAAGAATGATTATACCTTAGTGAAAGGATGCCCACACTTTGACAACTCGTTCCATCAGCTAGCTTGCGGAGGTAAATGCCTGATTATCTAAATCTTAGGCTTACCCAGTGCCGAGGTCGTTCCCCCTCTCCAGCCAATGCGCCCCTCCAGACATATACACTACTCGATTCATTCAAAATAAGGCCATCCTCATCCTATATGTCTGGCCCAACCATGACTTGGTGCTGCTATTGTAACTCTCGGCCAGCTTTTTAGGCCATTATCATGGCAACCGTTTCATCCCTAAGATCACTACGAGTTCAGAATTTATTTAATTCCTTCCTGGACATGACTATTGCGTTCAAAAATTATTTAATTCCCCTCCTCCTGTCAAGTCGAGATTAACGCATAGATTTAATCCAATAGTTTTGATGAAGTAATTTAATCCTCTTTTAAAATAGAATATAAAGTTTACAATGTAAAAGGGATTTGAGTAATCTTTGTCGAAAAGACCTAATCAGTCGTTAGGTCTAACAGGAAATAATTCCATCATTTAGACTTTAAAATAATAATAATTCATGTCTTCTTTTTATAAAAAGACTTTCATGTCCAAAGGACTTAAAACTATAATTTTCTTTGTCCTTATGATATAATTTATATCATAACACTCCATGTTTGCTTATTTATTATTTTCCTTATAGATGGACTACAAACTATGATACTTGTCTTTATGCATACTTAATTTATCATTACATCATATGTCTTTTATGAATGGTTTTTCTTATATATAGATTTTGAATTAAAAATACTTTGTATTTTATGAAGACTAATTTGTCATTTTCCTTCATCCTTATGATATAATTTATATCATAGGCCTTTTATCTATCATTTTTTCCTATAGATAGATCTTCAATTAATAATACTTGTCTTTTAATTTTTCTTTGTCCTTATGATATGATTTATATCATATGTCTTTTGTCAAACCCTTTTTCCGATCCCTTAACCCTAGTTCTTGTCGCACATGTGTTCTTCGACCCCTTTGTGTTATTAAACTTTCACCTAACTTTTAGGTTTTTTCTCGTGGGGACTTGGCACTTGAGCTCCTCACCCAGAATCCCTCATATAATAATATTTAAAATCACAAAAATGCTTAGGGGTATATAGGAGGAACATTACATCCTTTCCCCCTAAAATTAACATCGTCCTCGATGTTCTTGTCCTTCAATAATGTTTCCTTTCCTTTTGAGTCGTCCTTGCTTGCTTTGTATTTCCTGTCATGATCCTGCATTTAAAATCATACATATGCATGTATACTAGCATCGACATTGAAACAATGTAAAACTCAGAAATCAACACTATACAATGGTTCCAATATACATGTGAGTTCTATTTACCAATAAATAGACATATTACCTCATTGGTACCAATTTACCTGTAATGCACATACCTCTTCCCAGCATTATTCTTTTCTTTAAATGTCCTCCATCCCAGCACTCCAAGTGCTAACAATACTCCAACTACCAATTTAAGCCACCCAACACAGGGATGATACCCTTCATTAGGCCTATCTCCTTGTATTATTCATGGTGCTTCACCATTATTCTTTTCTTTGGATGTCCTCCATCCCAGGACACCAAGTGCTAATAGTACTCTAAGTACCTATTTGATCGACCCAACACAAGGACAATACCCTTCCTTAGGTGTATCTCCTTTTCGTGCTCTTCACACTGCTTAACCAAGCTAACGCACTTCTGGTCTCGCACACCACCACAGCGCCTAGAGGTTATTATTTTCATAGAGTCCTCCACTCTTGTGACAGTCCTCTCAATGTGTGCGGAACAAGTCTTAACCAAAATTCCTTACATCTAGGCGTCCCCAGAATGCATAATGGTCCCTCGCTGGCCCGAGGGAAAATAGGAAGCTTTCATCCACTACCTCCATCACCACTTCCTCGTGGTGACAAATTTATGCGCATGAGATTTTTCTCATGTCTTCATAACTCATTACAGTCCTAGAGCTTTAGCACTCCTCATGTCCACAATTTCCCATGCCTCCAATCACTCCATAGGTGGTCGGTTTATCATTAATTCAAGAACATTGAACTTTTGAGCATAAGTCATGCCTTACTCCATTCCTCATTCATCAGATAAAATCCTTTTCAATTTCTTTTAACACCAGAATTGACAAGAAGGAATTTACAAGAAGCCACAAAACCTTTTCAATTTCTTATAACAACATAATTCGCAAGAAACCACATAAAACCTCGGAAATTTTACAATGCAGACACCCCTTACTCATTAACTTCAATTTATTACAACATAATAAAAAATTCACTCACTGTTGCAATTTTATATATACTGCATCTGAACTTTTTATCTACTAGATATTATAAGCCTTCAAACAAATTATAGAACTATTGTGAACTGTGAACTTTTTATCAACTAGACACTATAAGCCTTCAATACGGTTTATGGATGCTCTTGCCCTGTGAGGCCGATGTTGTTGTTTGGCTTGATTCGGTTGTATCATAGTGGGATTATCCACTTTCGTTTCTTATACATTATGTATCTTCCTAAAGGAGTATGGCTGTCCCATATCCTTGGGGCATGTAATCATACCTTTCATTTTTTGTAAATACTAAAATGCATATAATTCTTCCCATTTACTCAAAGAAAAAATTAATGCTACCATTTGATTGGTTGATTATGCATAATGAGTTGGATCTCATCCTATGGATGCTTCTACATGTAATTCACCGTGGTTCTACGACCAAAACCAATTATTCTTGTAATCAGTATTGAATTCAAATATTGATTGATTGAGAGCATATATTATCCTCAAAGTAATTGGGATTCACTTGAATTCACATGGGAAGAAAATTGTTAAATGGAGGATAAGATACATATCATCTTACGGTCTAGACACCAGAAGTTGGGAGATGGTTCACTTACTTCAGGTGTTTATTGTTGGGATGTATAATATAGGAGACAAATTACACAAAATGTGATCCACTCAGAATTTCTAAAATATTTTAGTCAGAAACCATACCAGCGTCAAACACAGTAGGCAATGATCATATAAGGTGCTCTTAGAAGTTAGGAGCACAGGATGGTGCCAAGTTGATGGCAGAGGAGTCATTTTCAAAATCTCTTTCAGATATTGAATGGGACAAACACTTGAAATGTGACTATGTTAAATTATTGATAGAGACGTCGATAAAAACATTTGTTTGATGCTTCCAAGGCATTGATATATTACGTCTCATACAATGGTAGTTGGTCTACTCCATTATATTTTGTGATATCACTCACTGAATTGTCGAGATATAGACTGAACAATGTTGTGGTGTAAATCCAATGAAATTGTTGAATAGGTGGAATCAAAGGTCCAATTTTTTTTAACCTAAATTTATAGGAAGTTTAAACATGCTGTTAAGAGTTGAAACAATGGCGCAACCATTTTATTTACCTAAATAAATCATTTTTAAGGAATTTCTGATTGTATTTTAAAAAGGACCACTAAGACTGCAAGAATCATACAACAAACTAGAACTAAATTCAAACCTACGGTTCAACATATACGACATGACAATTGTCAAGAAGAGACCAAAGGATCTGATGTGACGATTCCCCTAGCCAGAATCATTCATGTGACGGGGATAGACTAAGCAGCTTAACGTACTTGTGAACCTTTCATGCTCTTGGATTTTATGGAAGAAAGACATATTCTAAACATTGGGTTTTCTACTAAATAAGTAAACACATACTAGAAGAATTATTTAATTATGCCCAACTTGTCAAACAATCTTGCATAAATGAGAAACTATTTCGGTGATGAGTCTCCATCTCATGGAATATTTCATTTTTCAAACTAACTCGTTTTTCTCATCATTGGAATCATTTTTAAAACTCTTTGCAGCTCTAGAAATCCAGGTCTCTAGGCTATCTAAAGAGGCTTATTTTTGAAACTCCAGGATTTCAAATAATCTAATGGGGTTTGCCGCTGGGAAGTTAGCACTAATGGTCTGCTACACCAATTCCTGAAGCTTTTAATTAGTCTACTACTTAGACTTTAAGATGTCACCTTTTGGAGCCTATTTATCACCCATATTAATATTTACTTCCTAGTCTCCATTTTCCATTTTCAGATCAGTTATTGGCAGAGATACCCTCTCTCTCTCTCACACACACAAGGCAGTCACCCAAAAATATTAAAAATTAGTTACAATTGATTCAATGTCTGATGGGGAGCTTGTCATCAATTCCCAACAAATTAAATATCGTTACAATAGCAGGAAGACTTATTTATGAATAATGTGGTATGCATAAATTAAAAATAGAAGATTTATTCATGCAAATTTGAGTCACAAACACTATTTCCAAACACATGATCGGTGGCTACCACACCATCAATGCTAATTTATTGAGAACATAACAAAATCAATTTACAGATTTGTTCAATATCAATCATTTAAATAAATTAAACTATTACCCATACACTGCCCCCCATGTAACTCAGTAGGCACCCATATAGCGGCCACATAAGTTTACCTTTCCCACTTCTGTCAACTATTCTACAAAAGACTAAATCCGGAGAGAGTATGAACTGGTCCCAAGAGAGTATGAACTGCCGCATTCGCAATTTCTTCCGAATGTAATTTTGCAAAACTATCATGTTATCCCATTCTTAAGGGTCCAGTGTTGTAGCTGGCCGTGATACCATATGTAGCAACCCTCTAAAGACTTCAATTCCATTAAGGGTGAAAGAAGGGTAAAAATTTTGTTACGCCGTTACTACAAAAGGAGTCAAGCGTGTTAGTGGCAGATGGTAAATTTATTTAATTGCATGTCCAACAAAAATTTGTTGATGTCAAAACTATATGCATTGTAAAACACTCAATGTGCACTTCCAATCATACCAAAACAAGTCTTTGCAAAACATTCAACCATAATCTATTAGTGGTTTGGCTGGAACCTGCGAGCGTTGTCATCATAGTTCATTTAATACATTACTATGTGGGGACAAAAGCATTATGATATCTTTTCTTGATTACCTTCTACACTAGCAAAATCCCTCAGCATAGATTAAAGAAAAGCTTCACATGCACATGAAACAATGTGAGGAAGTAGAATATTCTAACACATGAAAATCATTTATAGTGCAGCCTACATCATTGACAAATTGAGTATACTCAAAATCAGAAACGTTGTACAAGGAAAACAAGGATGAGACACATGTTCACATGGTTCACCTTTTCCACGAGGCTGTGTCCACCAATTTGTTATTCATTTTATTGCTTTATCAAAATAGAGTAGATTACAATGTCTCGGCATAACCATGGTCGGTTTACCTTACCTCAAGGCTCTTCGCAAAGTGCCTCTTGTAACTCAACAACCCTCTTTTAGGACCCTTATAACTAGTTCATAAAATCATTAATATCCCCTTGGGCACATGGTGAACTTCGTCTTTAACACATCATTCAGGTGTCCTATCGTTGAAAAATAAACCTAATACCCAGTAATGTAAAAGGAGCTACTATTATCTAACAATTAGGGGTATTATTCATTCGACACCGTAAGGATACTTTTATTCCCAGATTACTCATTATGTAACTTCTATGTAATTTATGACATAAGCTCATATACTGAATCGTGACCATCTCTCATATAATTCTTAATAACAAAAATATCATGAAAGTCCCTATACCATATGAGGAATACCATTTTACTGTCAATGTTTTTATTACTTTCAAGCATCAATCATCTTTGGCTAAGTTACCACGGTAAACTGTGCGAAATAATATATATGTGTGTGTGTGTCTTGCAATTTAATCTCATTTCCATGTTTATGCTAAACGAGCTATTTGCTCATAGCTAAGTATCTTCTAGAGAATTTATTTATAATTCCTATACATTATCCTCCAAAGAAAGCAATGAGCACCCCGACTGCTTACTTATATCACAGCCATAGGTCAGTGGTTAAAATGGAATTTTCCCACTTATTAAAAATTGATTTCATAGTTTACCGATTGATCACACAGGGTATGGGAACAGATATGGAACCTAAGGAGAAGGGATTTACTCGTTTCGATTTAGAATCAAAGCAACCATGCGGTCTAGTATCAAATATTTGGATAACTTACCTATGTGGTTCGATTAGTCCTACGAATGAAAAACCAAAACAAACAGGAAGACGCCATAACCTCACGCAAACAAACATGCAGTGAGGAAATAGGGCAAGGATGTATCTAGGGTTTTCTCTAGATTTTTCAAAAGGAAAAACCCCCAAAACGCAACCATGGATATTGCAAAACCGTGGGAAATCAAACTCAGTATGTATAAGGTAAGTGCAAATGTTACTCCCATAATAATCCCCCCAAGTTCTATACTTCTCTTCATTCCAAAGAAATAATATAACCCCCTCAAACACAGCGTGCAACTTAAAGGCAACCGCGTAGATCCAAATAAATCAAACTACACTGAAATTTCGGAGCTAAAGGTTTTAACTACGTCGTCGAGATATTGCCATTGAATATGCAAGGCATCGAAAGGATGAGGGTAAGCTTTGGCCAAACAAGCATACTGGAGAGATCTTGACTATCATAGTCGACAGCCTGCCACACAACATTGGGCTCTTAAAAAAATTAATCTCTAACTTAGAAATTTCGAAAATAAAATGAATTAAAAACCTCAACTAGCTCGTCATATCATCTAGATGTTGAGCGTGAGGTTTGGTCTTGTGTGCTTCTTCCTTTCTACACCTAGGAACTAGATAAAAAAAGCAGTTTATATTACCTAGGCCCAACCGCTTCAAAAGAATGATTATACCTGAGTGAAAGGATGCCCACGCTTTGACAACTAGTTCAATCAGCTAGCGCACACAGGTAAATGCCTGATTATCTAAATCTTAGGCTTACCCACTACCGAGGTCGTTCTCCCTCTCTAGCCAGTGCGCCCCTCGAGACATATATACTACTCGCTTCCCTCAAAATAGGGCCATCCTCATCCTATCAGTGCATCCCAACCCTGACTTGGTGCTACTGTAATAACTGTCGAACAAGTTTTTAGGCCATTAATCTCGTGACCGTTTCGGCCTTAAGATAACTGCACGTTCAGAATTTATTTAATTCCTTCCTCGGCATAACTATTGCATTCAGAAATTGAATGGAATCATTTCATGCACGGACTTCAGCATAGAGGATGCTAAATGAATAATGCAAAAGAAGCAATTCTTTGGCCCTAGAATGTTAGCAATGGTTAGGTTACAACAAAGCTCACCGACGATGTAATAGATGTTTCCAAGTGGGATGATAGGGCAAAGTGGTGGCACGCATGGTTGTGGAAGTGGAATTTCCCCTTCAGAATAAAAATCTTATGTTGGTTTCTCATGGATAAAAAGATCTCAACTTGTTAAAATTTGGTTAAACGAGGATTTATGGGTCCCCGTTTTTGTGTATTATACAGGAAGGACTCTGAAAGCATTGGACATTTTTTTGTGTCCCATGAATTTACACAGTGTGTTTGGAGGGAAGTGCTTACTATTACCAATTCGACCAAAAGATGGTTTCAACACCATTTTGAGAATTCTTTCCTCTCATAGATATCTCACGACGATTAATGCACAAAACTCCAAGCTTTTATTAGCTCAGCGACTTGGAAGCACATGAATGATGTTTCGTTCAAAGGCATGCCAAAAAATTATATGAAGGTAATTTTGGTAGTAGTGATCACTTATAAAGAAGTTAAGAAGATGACAGTAACTCCGAAGAGAAGGAATGTCAATCCTCTCATATTCGATGTATCAATGCCTATCAACATTTTTTATGCGATGTGTTATAATGGTGGCACGATATCAAGGTAGGAATTGTATTAAAAATGTTATTGTTTCATCATTTTAGGCGATGGATAGGATGTCGCAAGGGTACTAAAACGAAGAGCAAAGTATTGGCCTTTTATGGTCTCCGTCATTTCACTTAACACAAAAACATTCAAAGCTTAATGATCGTGGGGGTATCCAAAGTAATTTTTCACTAAGCTCAACTTAAAGTTAATCTTTAGGTTGTGCAATTGGAATGGTCGTAGACTAGAATCCAACGTCTTTAAACAATCTTTCCAAAGATTGGGATTATGCCATGTTTACCGGACTCAATGGAGGGTCTCATGTTTTCTTAGGAATGGAGAGATCAAATCTAGGTTGTTCAGGTCTCTTTAGATTTTTTTTAATCACGAATACTAGGGTGGCCGCCCTACATGGACACTTTTTTTTTTCTGTTATGTTTCTTTTTATTTTTCTAGGTTTGTGTCCGAATTATATGCAAAAATCCTACAAATATATGTGTGCTTAGAAAACACAGATGAGGATATGTAAACTCTAATTATATACACTACTGCTAATGAAATAACAACTCTAATTATATACACTACTGCTAATAAATAAATATTGATTTATTGTTTTTTTTACACCAGGAATCAACAACTCGGCTCGAGGTTGGTACTCCAGTGACATGAAGTCCATGAATCCAATCCCGCTACCACTATACCCGTGGGCGCATCCAGAGGGCCAGAACCATGGCACATGGGTAGGTTTGAGGGGGATATGAACATGAGACCCTGCATTTACAACAATTTGCAACATTTCAACTTTACCACTTCTATGTCCAAGGAACTTTATTTATTGTTTTTTAAATAAATATTAAAAGTTTAATATTTAAATACTAAAAATAATATTTTATAACTTTTAAATTAAAATAATATAATTCTTTCACACATTTATAAAATAATTGATATAATAAAATTAAATAAATAATTCCATAATAACAAATATTTTTCCAAATAATGTAGAGCCCGCATTAATATAGTCAAATTTGATAAATAACTTTGATGTCAAAATAAGCTAACTTACCCCTGAAATGTAAATCAATTATTTCAATTATTTTGTGTGAGATATAGTCCCATCCTAATATGTAGGATTTAGTCCATCATCATCTAATAAGTTTAAACGTAGGGAGGAAATGATTGAGAAAATAATTAAAATATTTAAGCTAACCGATTTACAAACAAAAAAACAATTCCATATAGGCCTCGCTAGATGGCTTTATGTCCGTTAGCCCAAAGCTAGCTATATATATTTAATGTCTTTTAGCAATTTCGCAATTTCTTTCGTCATCTTGTCATCAACTATCAATTGACTTGGTTTGTCTGGTTTCGCAGATTGCTTTGCTCTCGCAAGCATAACGCCAAAGCAGCTACCAGAGCTTCTGATAGTTGGCTTGGCTGGATATACATTTTAAAGAACCACACATTAAGCTTTTATCATTCAAATTCTAATTCTACTGCAGCATTTGGATTTTCTTTTTGCGAGTTTAGGTATATTGACTGTTTTTCATACATTATGTTTTGTCTTGCTATTTTGCGGAGGAAATATGGAATCGTCCAGCTATTCAATGAATTCCAAGAGACTCTTCACAGAGAAGTACTGTCTCAGTCCTCTACAGAAACATGGTGTTTCAATGAATGGTCACAGGGTATGGATATTTTTATTTTGCTGTTTTTCTATAGATACTTTCTATGATGAAAACATGCAATTCCCCGATTTGGGTTTATTGCAATGAAGTGTATCCAGGGCGAAACATTGTTATGAAGATTTAAATATTATTCAGAGAATATCACTCTCCCATCTTAATAGTCAAACTAATACCCAGTGGACACTTTTTTTTTTCTTGGGATGGTCTGTTGGAGTCATGCTAATGAGAAATTGGTTTTATTGTTTTTCCTGTGGCAGAGCGACAGATTCATCCCGGCAAGAGAGTCCATGGATTTTGATGTAGCTAGATTCATGATCACGCGGAAAGAAAAGGAAAATGGCCATACTTATACACCCTACCCTTTCCCTTCCAAAAACGCATACAAGAAGGAGATGGCAGCAACTTTATTGAAGAATGCAAATGCTGCAGACAACAATTGCATAATTTTTTCTTTCAAATGAAAATCATCGACTGCTTCCCAGGCTTCACAAAAATATGTGTCCGTTAATCTCCCTGTTACCAAAAGAGCATGCATATATATTTCTCCGTAAAGCTTGGATTTCATATTTTGTTTATAGTCATTTTCATTAGACATTCCATAACCAGATCCTAAGTTCCATTGATGTTTATTAGTTATTGAACTAAGCCCTAGATCCTATTTGTATCTGTGTGGGAAATGGATTTTGCTTGCTATTACCGCATCGTCCCATTTGGATAAATGTTTTAGTCTTTTTTCTTTTCCATTTGCAACGCTGAATTTGCTACCACATCTATTCCAATTTCTTTAAAAAAAATATCCACCGAATGATGTGGGGACTTATTTCAACGCAGAAGATTACCCTTTCGCAAACGAAGCCCTGGTCCCATTTTGTTTTGTAAAGCCATTGGCATTTACCTATCTTTAAATATACTATTTGGAGACCAGATAAAACTACATAGAATATGGGGGTTTTGTCATTAGTACACTAGATCTGCCTTTTGAGAATCATTTTCCTTTGTCCTGTTTTATTAGCCTATAAATTTAACGTACCCATGTTGATTGAAGTCTGCAGAAAGAACTCTGGATGCACCAGGCCTCCTCGATGATTATTACTTGAATCTACTGGATTGGAGTTCTACCAACGTTTTGTCCGTAGCCCTTGGAAACACTGTAAACTTGTGCGATGCTTCAGATAGCTCTATATCCAAGCTTCTGATTGCAGATGATGAAGAGGCTCCAGTTACGAGCGTTAGTTGGGCACCTGATGGGAACCTGATTGCCGTCGGAATGAATAATTCTGTTGTACAGCTATGGGATTCTGCATCTCATAAAAAGGTAAATTAAACCTCTTTATCTCTTCCAGGGTTTTCTCAGTCTAATGTAATGGCAATCCCTAAATTTGACATGGATAAAATTGCAGTTAAGAGCCTTGAAAGGTCATCATCAACGTGTTGGTGCCCTTGCCTGGAATGGTCCTATTCTCACGACAGGAGGACAGGATGGGATAGTAATCAATCATGATGTTGGCATCGGTGATCACATTGTTCAAACATACAAAGGGCATAGTGAGGAGGTTTGTGGATTGAAATGGTCTCCTTCTGGCCAACAACTTGCAAGTCGGGGGAACGACAATCTGCTATACATTTGGGACAAGAGCATGGCATCCCATAATTCTTCCTCTCAATACCTACACGAATTACATGAACATTGTGCAGCAGTCAAGGCCTTAGCATGGTGCCCCTTCGAGAACAATCTTTTGGCATCTGGTGGAGGGATTTTAGACAGGTCTATAAAGTTTTGGAACGCTCAAACAGGTGCCTGCCTGAATACTATCGACACGCATTCCCAAGTCTGTTCATTACTATGGAATAGTCATGAATGCAAGTTATTCAGTTCACATGATTTAGATAAGAACCAGTTAACCTTGTGGAAATACCCATCCATGGTGAAGATTACTGAGCTTACAGGGCATACTGCTCGAGTTCTTCATATGGCATAGGTAGAAAATTCAAGTCTTTTATAATTAAGTACTCATGCATTCATGTTTTCCCTTTGTGAATAGATTTGTCCTGATGACCCTTCCCTATTTTTTTTTTGTCTCTTTAGAGCCCTGATGGGTACACAGTTGTATCAGCTGCAGCAGATGAAACACTCAGGTTTTGGAAAATCTTTGGATCCCCAGATACCTCAAAGAATGATAACACTAACGACGCCGATACCTCAAAGAATGATAACACTAAAGACGCAAAAGTGGCTTTTAGCAATTTTCATACTCACATCCGGTAAGAATGTACCAGTCAAGATTTATGGAATCGGGATGGATGGTCAGCTGCAATTAATGTTTTGTTTTCTCTTTAGAAATCTCTTTAGCAGCCGCTCTGTAGTTTTGTACTTTATTACTTCCTTTGGCACTCGTATAGAACGAATTGTGTAATTTATCTTCTGTGAACCCTGATGGAACAATGTTGTAACAACTTTGTGAGACAATGAGAAGATTTAAAATGGTTTTGGCAAGTCTTTGGCGCTTCAAACAAGATTAAAAAATGATACATCATGGCTATGAACACGTATCTCATTCACATCTATAAAGAAGCCTCCATGCTTCCACAGATGCTAAGATGCTGCGCAGATGAAATGATGATGCTCGATGCTGTAGATAATTATTAATTATTTATCTTCGTTAGCTATAAAGAACTTATTGTGAAATTTTTTAATTGGTTGTTTTGTATCTATATTTTTATGTCATGTAGATGCTTATTTCTGTATTAGTTGTTTTGTTTAATTCATGTACTCTCACATATTATATTATATGCATTCTGATACGACGTGGATCATAATAACTAATTATATACATAGATACTACTTTGCCTCCACGCATAGGCATTATACTGTCTAATTTGTTGGTCTTGCATTGTATACTTGGCATTGCCATTTAAGAGCTATACACGGTGAATTGTTTCTCTTTGCTAAACATGTTACTGAAGAGCATCTAAGGTGTCTTCAAGGAACACGGATCATGCCAACAATCTAAGATTCGCAAGAATGCATTCAACTCTGCCAAGAAGGATCATACATATAAGAGTAGCATGGTCCCTCAATTGCAATTTTTATTTCGACATTCTAAGCTGTTTTTTTTGTTGTTGGTTCTGTACCTTGATAACTTGCAGTTCAATTTACCAGAACAACTGAAATTGTCTCGTTGTGCTTCATCTATCATGAATTGTCTTGTATTTTCATTTTCTTGTATTGCATTCTTTATTTACTGCAGGCCGTTTATGTGATTAAGGTTTAAGACATTGGGAAAAAATGTTCATGTGCATTACTTTCAAGAGAATGTTAATGTTTTGAAAGGGCAGTGCCTGTATGAGGATCTAAATCACATGTGTTTAGATACAGATTTTCTGAAAATAGTTTAGCTTTCAAAATTCTATTGTTATTATGTTGTTTAGATTCTACATTAAAATCCAAAATTGAATCAAATAGCTAAAAGTTCAGTTTTTTTTTGTGTGTTTTTCTTTAATATATCTAAAATATATTTTGGGCTCTTCAATTGGCATAATAATAAATTGGTTCCTTCCACAAAATTGTAAAACTATTTTGTGCTTACAGTGGGTGAACTTTTGGCATTTAATTTCTGATTTGTTTAGTATGGGTGAACTTTTGGCTCTCGTTTCTGATTTAGGCCCAGCCCATATATTCAAGAATACAAACCAAATTAGGTTATGCATTATGCAACTATACCAAACATGATTACAAGGTTCATAAGGTTATCATTGTTAACTCTAGAGTATGCATGATATCTTAGGATAGACATGAGATATTTCAAGCAATTGGATACAAGTACAAAACAAATTACATTATGGATTATGTAACTATACCAAACATGATTTCAAGGTGAATAAGGTTATCATTGTTAACTCTAGAGTATGCATGATATCTTAGTATAGGCATGAGTTATTTCAAACAATTGGTTGTAGGATTGTTACCAAGATTATTTTTCCATGAATCCCTCAACATTTGAGGGAGGAAATTGATGAATCTTTACATGCATAGGCTTCCCAAGAAAATATTATCATTCATTATGTAGGATGTTATGCAGACAATGTAAACTCTTCAAAGAGATGAGAGTAGAATAATTGCAATAGTTGGTTTTGGTTTTAGGAAAAGAAGAATCACCACCATTTTTCAGTTTTAATTCATAAATAATTGGTATCATGGTTGAAGATGACCATATTGTGCATTAATAGTGTAAGGAAGAGGAAGACAAAGACATGAAAGTGTTGATGATACGGTTGTTTTACATCAAGTAAACTTCCATGAATTACCCAATATTCATGTAACATCATGAATGTTACGGACAACTATACAAGTATGCATTTTATTATGCTCATCTATTGGGATGATAAAGTAATATAGGAAGGGATTCGTTTACTTATGCTTAATATCATTGTTGAATGATTGAATAGAGTTAAATTATTATATGTGAATGTTACCATTGTATGACAAAGGCATGAATCATAATATGTGACAATAATGCTTGTAATTGTTTGAATGTATTAATGTTTTGTTTGAGCACCTTGTGTGAATGTTTGTTTGTTCTAATAATGTACATTTATTGAATGATATTACATTGTATTTAATATCTTGATTATATGCATGAGTACTCATAGTTTGTTTGGCTAAATGAAATATTTGTCAAGGATAATAGATTGTAGATCTGAATGTCTTGGATAGGAAGTGAGTGCAATCCCATAATGGAAACTAATGACTATTTCCATGAGGAACAAACGTTATGAGAAGATTTTTATAATTGTGAAATCTGGTTTTTGTAAGAAACATATTTAAAAGCTGGATTGTGTTTTTCATGATGATGTCTCATGATAATTGTATTTGTATGATAACAGTGACATGATGAATCTATGTAGTAAGGGAAAATGATGGTTGTTGAGCTAGAACCTGTGGAATAATGCTATTGCAATGAGAGAAAAATCCCTTTAACACGCCACAATCACCTTATTCTATGTTTATGTTTGAGCCATAGAGGATTCACAAATGATGGATTCCCAAAGGGACTAGTTAGTAGGGAAGGGAATTCTCAATCTTTGAGGGTGATTCACTGTAAAGAAGAGGA
The DNA here is from genome assembly GCA_001517045.1 of Pseudotsuga menziesii. Lineage (NCBI taxonomy): Eukaryota > Viridiplantae > Streptophyta > Pinopsida > Pinales > Pinaceae > Pseudotsuga > Pseudotsuga menziesii. Next base: position 258,169 of record LPNX010420182.1, on the reverse strand, counting down.
TACTTGAATGACTCTATGTTGAGAGATTCATGTTACATGATAGATACGATCATGAGTGCATTATATGCATTGAGCATGTCATAGAAAACATTGAATTTAGTCTTGTCACTTGTAGCCAAATGGAGAAGATACCTGTTCATACAAGATAAACTTATCCCATGATGTTTAGTGTATATAGATTGTATTTGGTAATATTTGGTTGTATCAGTTCTACCGTGAAACATGGGAATTCGTTATGACTTCTAAAATGCCTCCCCATGCTTTAAATATGTGAGATGTATGCATATCAAGAAGTCATAAATTGGAAGCACAGAAGAGAAGTATTATGTACATAGTGATTATGTACCTATCAACTTGATTTCCATATTACAAAGGCATTGATGTTTTGAAGTTCTTTTATAACTATGTCTTAGTATTGTATCTCTTCATGTAGCATAATCCAGTTGGGAGGCCGCCCTAACCTATCGAGTGGGATCATAAATCCATCCTACCAAGAGGGATCATAGATGAGTACATCAATATGCCTAGTTTGATGGGATTAGGTGATGTGTCTCAACTAACCCTCTAAGAAATTTATGAATCATTTAAGATGTATTCTCATGGACAAGTTACAAATAGTAAGGGAACAAGAGACACTCTTTCCAAATTTTCCAAACTAGTCATAAGTGGGGTCACTAGGGATGAATTAGGGAACTTGTTAGCAAAATTTAAATTTTACAATTAGATACTTTAAATCTTAAAAAAAACTATGAATAAGAGAATGCAACTTTATCATATTTTTCTCTAAATGTAGAAAGAAACATTAATTGAAAAAGTTGTTGTAGATCTATCTTTCTTGTTGTAGATCTAGTTGTTTGCTCATCTTTGGTTGTGTTTCATACTAGGTTTTTGTATAGGACAATGACTTGTTTCACAACTTTTAGTTTTGGGCAATTTAGGGCCACCGTGTATTGTTTGTTCATATGTGCACATGCATCTTTATAGTTTGTTCATATGTGCACATGCATCTTTTCCATGGAGAAAGCGCTCGGGCCCTACTTTGGGGAAAAACTCTCTAAATTTAGTTTATATTTGTACTAACTATCTCTCTTGGGAGAGAAAGATGGTTTACATTCTTAGGATTAAGAATCTATGGTTCTTAGTTCAAGGTGAAACTAAACAAATTGATGGTAAAGACCTAGATACATGGGAAGATAGATGTGATCAAGCAAGGGGACTCATCTTATAAACTATTTATGATAGTTTACATGTACATACTAGGGATAAGGATAACCCAATTGAGGTATGGAAAAATTTATCTTCTTTATTTGATAAAAATGTTGATGTTTCTGCAAACTCTCTTGAAAACAAAATCTATGAGTTTAGCCCTAAATATTTTGATAGAATAGCCTTTTGTTGCTGAAATTAAAACTTATATTTAAATGTTAAATAATTGTGGTAGTGATTAGAAGAAAAATGATAATGCCCTAATTATTCTTGTAGAACAAACATTACTTGAACTTCATTTGATATGTTCATCCAAACCACACATAGAGTTATTGAAAAGTCTAAAGGTATTATGAAACCAACTTTTGAATATTTTTGTAAAGATTTGATAAGTGAGAAAGATAGATTAATTTATTCTCATCAATTATTTAAGAGTAAAGCTATAATGACACATAATAAAAATAATCCTAATAGATCTTTTAATGAAAACACTAAATCACATATTAAAGGATCAACCCCTCACCCTTATAATGATGATGATTCTTCTAACATGGTATATAATAAAAAGGAAGTATATAATCATTGGAAGTATTGTGGAAAAACTAACCACCATGAAAAGATTTGCTTTAGATTGAGACATGAACTAGATAAAGCCAAGAAGAAATCCCCCAATGAACAATCCATAGCCTTGTATTTCTATTCTATTCAACTTAGTAAATATTATTCTTCTATGGAATGGGTAATGGATTTTGGTTCTTCCAATCACATGAATGGTTCATTTTCTTTATTTACATCCTCTCACAGTAATAGGAATACATCACAAAAAGTTTCAATTAGTGATGATCAATATCTTTCAGTAATGGGATATGGTAATGTTAAAGTTCATAATGGCACATTGGAAGATGTTTTTCACATTCAAGGAATTCTCATCAATTTTATTTCTATATATTGCGCTTCTCGAAAAAGTTATAAATTTAAAGTTTGGGTAGATAAATAAGTTTTAAATGATATTAAACGTAACTGCACAATTGTTTCTTTAGGTCCTATTGATCATGTTCGTTTATATAGGTTTATTGGTCTTAATTCTTGTAAAAATCAACCTTTTTAATTCCTATGTTGTTCATTCTCATGACAAAAGTAGGTAAGGTCACTCGAATTATGGAAAAATGCAAATGATTTCTAAAATGGTACTTGGCCTACCTTGAATTTCTTCCACTAAAGGTGTTTTCGAAGGTTGTGTTCTTGGTAAATATCATAACAGTTTGAATGATTAAATAGGGTTAAATTCCTATATGTGAATGTTACCATGGTATTACAAAGGAATTACTCGTAATATATGACAATAATGCTTGTAATTGTTTGAATGTATTCATGTTTTGTTTTATCACGTTCTTTGAATGTTTGTTTGTTCTCATAATCCATATGCAGTGAATGAAATTCCATTATATTTAATATGTTGATTATTGAAGTTCATTGACTTAATCTTGTGACATAATTTTAGAATCATTTCATATGCTTCTATGATTATATGCATGACTACTCATAGTTTGTTTGGCTAAATGAAAGACTTGTGAAGGATAATAGATTGGACATATGAATGTCTTGGATAGGAAGTCAACGAAATCCCATAATGGAAACTAATGTCCATTTCCACAAGGAACAAAGTTATGAGAAGAGCTTCATAATTAAGAAATCTGATTTTTGTAAGAAGCATATTTAAAAGTTGGATTGTTTTTTTCATGATGACATCTCATGGTAATTGTATTTGTATGATACAAGTGACATGATGAATCTATCTAGTAAGTGAAAATGATGGTTTTTGAGCTAAAATGTGTGGAATAATGCTATTGTGATGATATGAAATGCCCTATAACACGCCCCAATCACCTTATTCTATGTTTATTAGAGCAAGACAGTGGGACACCTTTGTAGTAAGAATATACAAGTTTGCACTTTTCTTGAGCGATAGAGGATTCACAAATGATGGATTCCCAAAGCGACTACTTAGTAGGGAAGGGAATTCTCAATCTTGGAGGGTGATTCACTGTAAAGAAGAGGATAATTGAATGAATCTATGGTGAGATATTCATGTTACATGATAGATATTATCATGAGTGCATTATATCCATCAAGCATGTCAAAGAAAACATTGAATTTAGTATTGTCACTAGTATCCAAATGGAGAAGATACCTATTCATACAAATAAGTTATGGGATAAATTTCATACTTTATCTTGGGTTATGAATATATTTGGTTTGGTTAAGAATTTGAAATTTATGTATTGGAAATCATATGGATGCCATACTTAATGCATAGAAATGCTAAGATCTTCATGTTTACTTTGATGATTCTCTTAGATATATGTTGGAATCCTAAAAATTTTGAATGCGTGTCCATGTAGTGATGAGCATGACATTGCGAATATAAGTGAAGAATGAACACATAAAGTATTATTGAAGAAATGAGAACACCATGGAAAATTTTATTACAAGAGGGAGGGGACATATTGTTCTAGTTTTAAACCTTTGGAAACAGTGCTATTAATTTTGTATAGATTGTAATTATTCTCTTCATTACTATGTTTTCTCCATTGGCATGTGTCATATACCAATTTTCCCATGTAATAAATAAAATAAGAATAATAATATGTAAAAAATTAAAATTAATTAGTGTTGGGCATGAGTTTTGATATGTTTTTCACTCTTAGTGATGCCTTTTTTGACCTTTTACTCCTCTTTCACCTTCTTATCATTACTCTTGCTATAATTACTTATACTTTTCAAAGGATACATAGAAAAAAACTCAAGAAATCTAAACGTAGTAAATTGTCTTTTTTTCATGATTTTCTATTTTTTTTAATAAAGCTATAGAGTTAGAATCGGTTTTACCAATGATGGTCATAATAGTTCCATATCTTGTAACCCCGTTATAGACTAGGTAACCTATCATCGATTGGAATATTAAGGCTTCTCCAAGAGAACATCATGCACATGGGTTTTGTTTCTAAATTCCCTAAGATGGTTTTGTGTTGCTCAAATAGTCTCCAAGCTAAATGAACAAAGCGCTATCAATCAAACTTCGAGTCAACATTATTCTTATACATGAATTTATGCATAGCTCGAGTTCATTTCTAGGGGAGAGGGATATTTTGATGCATTACATGTCATGAATATATCATGTAGTAACGATATGCATATCTGATTTAGTAAGTTTAATTTTTGGTAGCTTAATCATATTCTGAATATTATTTGCAAGTTTTCATTACATGTTTTCATATATTTCCATTAACAAGTGTGTTGATCATCTATAGAAATCAATTACTCATTGAAGGTTGAAGAACTAATTTGCTCATAATTTATTACATGAACAACTAATGTCCTTAAATTAGTTGAAAGACCATGATCTATAATTACAATATCACTTTAATAAACATCAATCGAGTGATCAAATATATCTAATTAGTGTGATTGGTTTATTCTTTTATTAGTTTTCATGATAAGTCTGCCTAATTCATTAAGATCTTCTTGTAATCAAATTATTCCAGTGGGATAGAAGTCATTAATGCACTTCCACTACACACATATTTTTGCCATTTCACAACCTTACATTCTCCTATTGATAATAAAGTGTAACAAAATTTGAAGCATATAAATTGTAGTACATTTTGGGGTGATTGATGGGAAATGCTAAAAAGCGATTAAAAACATTGATATCTTTTATTTCTCTAGATTTGTATTGAATATATATATTTTTTTTTCGTTTGATTTCTTTTCATACAAAAATTCTAGATCCGATGGAGTATAGTCTATAAGGCACAAAACAACCTCATTATAGTATTCCTATTACAACATTCTCACTAGCATATTTTGATTTCAATGCAATGAAAAAACAATAAATTGTTGTCAAACATTGTAGAACATCAAGTTGATCATTAAGTTTTGTTTAAGTCATATACTGACCGAGTCAAATAGGTATTTATGACAATTTGTGCCAAGCTTGACACCCCCCAAGGATGAAACTATATATGCGACCATCCACACACCATGTAAATATATATTATATATGTTCACATGAATATACTCACGCAACATGTTACTTTAAATAACATGTCATTTTATCAAGTTGTACCAATGCTTCTTATGCTTACAACTTGGGCACTAGAAGTATTGTATATCCTACACCAAATATGAGTAATCATGGGATATAAAGATAATAACAAGAATTGGAAAAGCTCAGAAACTAGCATCCTATTTACAAGAAGTGGTGGCATCTTGAACTTACCCTTACTTGAGATTTTGTTAAACCTAGAGATGTATAGTTGGGATCCTCTAGAGATTCTCTATTTGGAAGTACTCAAGACCTCATGCAAGGTCCCTCACAACTAGATCTTATCACAAGAATTATTAGTACCATGAGAAATGATGATAAGAGATAGAACATATATTCAAAAAAAGTAAATACTACATTATTTTGCTAACAAACTAGTGAATTAAAAAACATCACCAACTCATTTTTTTCATTAGCTTGGAGAAAAAAATAGATGAAATCTAATAGATGTAATAAATTGTGTTCATCCTAGTTCCATTATAAATAAGAAATGAAAATATTACATTCTAGAATTGTAATACAACAAGTATACTAAGGTATTCACTCAATGTAATCTAGAATGTATCATAACTAGAACTAAAACCCTCCCAAATCCTAAAATGACACAATTTTACATTTGGCATAAATTGGAAAAGGACTCATGCCTCATGTGAACTTCCTTATCTCCTGAATAGAAGTGATTTAGACTATGAGCACCCTAAACTCTTTTGTTATTGGTTTGTATCGTATCTCTAACACACTTATGGATTCTCCCTGTAGTGCACCCATAAATGATCATCGCTAATACACTTCTTATGTTGTAATGTTGTAGTAATCTAACATTGTTTTTCTCCTTGTTTATTACAAGAATTAGGGTTTGTTGGTTGGTTCAATTTCATCCTTGTGGTATCTTACGAACCTCAACATGGTATACAAGAGACTGTGGGAATTCCTTAGTCATTTCTCTATTGTTTTATGTCCACAACTAGGGTTTATGTCCTAGATGCAACCCTATGGTTTATTGACCTACTATTGTGTTGATTCAATGGACATTGATAAAATTATCGTATCAATCTTATCTTTTGTCATCCATAGCTACATTCCCATGGTTTATTGTTAAACATTGAATTGGGTAGTGATATTCTTGTTCAAGTATACCTATAAATAAGATTGTGCAACTAGATTTCGATGACTTATATATTACAATATCGCTATGTAAGCATTTCTTGCTTATTTGTTTGTTGTTGATGGTTAATTTCATTTGATTATACCCTTTCTCAAACTATTATAAGTATTCCATGTCTCGATTGCATTACCTTTTTTATTCCGAACATCATATTTCCTTAATCCATTTGCAAGTTTATTACATCATTTGTATCTCGAAGATGCATTTGTTTTGATTCTTTGTACTTATATTTATGCAAGCAAGGAAGAAACTAGGGGTTTGGGGGAAAAATTAGAGGATACTTGAAGTGTTATAGTTTGATTCCTTTTGTGAGATGGGGGTAGATCCTAGAGCATGTGACAAAGAAAACCTGGAGGGTAATTGGAGATCTTTGCTTAGATAGCTTATGTGAGGCATGCTTAGTGAAATAACAAAATTGGACTTGATGGTGTTGGTGATATCTTTTTGTAGATCCTTTAGTGTGTCTAGAGAGCATGGTGGGTAGTCAAACATGCAGACCACGAAGGAAGGTTGCAAGTTGACATGAGCTCTATCACTGCCATGAATAAACAAGGGCATTCTGAAAATTGCGGGGAAAGAGATAATATGTGTATACATATGTAGGATCCCATATGTCTTGCAAATGAAAATGGATCTTGGACATAAATAGGTTTGTGAAACTTCATTTCAATGACAAGTTCTATCCGATAATATCACTATGTAAGAATTGCTTTGTTATGTATATATTGTTGGTGCTTACTTTAATTTGATTTTACCTTTTCTCAAACTATCATAAGTGATAAATGGATAATTCCTTACCCTGTGAGAGGCTTGGAAAGTAGGATAATATTCCTTAGTTTCATAACAAGCCCTAGGAAATTGTGAAAATTTAGATGACACGCAAGCGGGATGTAGAAAGGAACCACCATAGCCATTCATTGATCTCTTCTTTGATTAAAGAATAGTTTAATATTCTCTACTGAACATGACCAACCCCATGAAGGTGGAAGCCCTTCTGGCCCCTACCGCCCCTCACATCACTCTCAATTACCCATTTCCAATGCAAGTACTTGAAAAAAAAATATGTGCAAGAATGCATATTTCATCATAAAGAAACATTTACCATCCACTCAATAAAAGATGACATTCATTAAACCATTCATTTATTCAGTAGGGAAAAATATGGATGCCATTATATTATAAAAAATCATTTCACAGTATTTCTTGAGTCACTTCTTTATATATATATTTTTACTATTTACAATAACAAGAAGAAACACATCATCTAGAACTTTTTGTTTAGTTATTGGTGGTTCATCAAATTATCGTGATGACTTCATAATAGAGTACTCGTGAAGTGGATTTTGCCAAAAGGGGTCCATATTTGCTGCAATAATTTGAAAATGTTGCATTGATATATTCGGGTATTATAATGACTGAGTATTTCATTTAAAAAAACATTACAAATTTGTTTTTCTACCTAATGCAGCCACATCATGTACTTCATATTCCTATCTAGGATCAACCTTTACAGTGTGACCCTCGACATGCTCTGTAGTTGAAACATGGAAAATTACAATTAATGTTCACCATCTGCAATGCAATATTTAACATTATAGCATATGAATAAATTCATTACCGGGAATTGAAGCATGATCTTCGATTGGTTGTTGTTCATCATCCACATTTATTGGATTGTTGCTTTCCTACTCAAAACATAGTCAATATTTTATGGAAATTATTTATAACGAATAGATTGCACAAGTAATAAATCTTCATTAAACTATATAGATTTTATATACATGTGCGCAAGATAGATCACGAGAAGGATGTGTTTTCTGAGACAAGATTTTTCAGCGATCAAGTCTTCCTTCGTGGGAACTTCCTTGAATTGACCGGCCTACATATTTGCATAAAATCATGAATTTACCTTATGAGGTGCAATAAAATGAAAATAATTTGCAATTTATTATTTGGAATCATTATTGGTTTTTCGATACTTACAATTTGTCCCGCCAAATTCGAATAACCACAAGACCCAAGATTGTGCTGACAAATTTTTTGTTCTCTTGCCTTTGATGTGTCAAACAACCTATGAAAGTGTTGAAATACGTTAGATGTTCCAAATTTTATATATAAATTAATAATAATAAAGTTTAGAAATAGATTGTGGAAAGTATTATATACCCCCTCTGTGCATGGTGATAGCTTTCCTTGTTTTCTTATATCCCTCTTGTTTCCATCTTACATTAGAGATTTCCACTCTCTAGCTGGAATGATGAAAGGGTGCTCATACCTAGGGTTCCTTTCTTGGTGAACCCTATATTGGTCCGAGACAATATTCATATGTTGTCCAACTTTCTTTAGGACCAACATCACCTTTACCACAAGTGTGTGGTCACATAAAATATTTTAAATACAAACTAGATTTTATAAGTTCACCATCATATACAAGTCAAAATTATAAAGTACTAAATGAATTTATATTATGATTCAATATTCCACAACTTACTTCCAAGGCATGAGATCTCTTTACAAAAACATCAACCTTGGCTCTAATCTTATATGTCTGCGCCTAAATGAATAGAAGATGAAGAATATCCTCATTAATTTCTATAAAGGTCTTCCCTATCATGTTAATCAGGTCTAGAGAAGAACCAATGACAACATCACGCATCAACTCATCAACATCAAAAGCTATTGATTTCTCTCATGTATTTTCATACACCGAATCGGTGGTCTACAACAGAAATATATAAAATATTACTAATGTAAAAGAAATAGACTTAGGAAGAAAGTATATTAACAAAACATATCGATCATTATATATCAATAAAATTACAATTAGGTTTACCTGATCCTTCGATGCTGGTGTCACCTAATACACAACTGCGAACGTGCCCCAATCATCCCCTTGCAAAAAAGAAGTAGAAAACATTATTAGAATGAAATCAATATACACACGAAAAAAACAAAAAAAAACATTATGCTCCATATTATACTTGTAGAATTCCGATGAATTATACCTCCTACCGCGAGGATCATCTACTCATCGGATCAATGGTTATATGGTAATAGGGAAGTTCCCCTTACAACACCGTGCATAAAAAGCATAGAAAAAATTATATAAATGAAACCAAAATACTCACGGTAACAACATAATAAGAAAACATTTTGACGTATTTAAATTTTACAATTACAATTAGTTATATCTGTTCCCCCGAGTCTATTATTGTCTGATCAACTGTTCGGTGGTTTCCCTGATCAACACTTTGCAACAAGTATAGAGATAAAACTATATAATGAATCAAATATACTCTTGAAAAAACACAACAATTTTTTTTTTGTTCATATTAAACTTGTACAATTGCAACGCTGTATACTTCTTGCCTCGAAGAAGATCTCATATCATCTACTGCTAGGGAGGTGCCCCTTACTACACCTTGCTTTCAAAAACATAGAAACAATTATCCAAATGAAACCAAAATACTCACAAAAACAACATAATGATAAAAAAAATTGGTGTATTTAAATTGTATAATTACAATAAGGTATACTTGTTAAAATGAGGCCATTGCAGTCTAACAAATAGAAGGGTGGTTTTCCCGATCAACACTTTGAAAAAAATATACAAATAACATTATATAAACCAAACGAATATACTCATGAAAAAACACAACAAAAAAACTCTTTTTTCAAATTATATTTGTACTATTACAAAGATGTATATCTTCTGCCTTGAGGAAGGTTTACTCCTCTGACCAACTATTGGGAGATGCCCCGATCACTACCCTATGAAGTAAATATAGAAAATTTAAACAAAATTATAACAATAGTATAACAAAAAATCCTTAAAATATAAAAAAAAATAGTTAAAATGTTGGGTAATTTGTTAGATGTGCCACTCCCATAGTAACTGTGTTTGTATCGAATTGATTCAAAATGCAATTAATAAGAAAATCTTCACATGCATCTATTGATTTAATGGAACATACAAAAACACGGTTTCCTTCACGTCCCTAAAATATGCAGTTGGGTTTCTTAATTGTAGACACTCGTTGTGTACTGTTTACAAACCCTGCAATATTCCTTGTTGCTTTTGGCCTTCCGTCAATGTACAACATTGCTCCTTTATGTTGATCTTTGTCTTTTGGCTATAAATAATTTCCTTAAAATCCATATATGTGCATACTTTGCGTATATTGGACGAGGCACACCCAATATTTGTAGTTGTAACAGGGTCCAACATACTCCATCAAATATGTACATCTATCGTAACCGTACCTGATGCAATCCATGCAAAACAACCTAAACCATGTAATGGATATGGTGCAATTCGATATATTCTCTTGTTCACACAAAAATGTGTGCTTAGTTGAGGAATATCCTTGGGTACCCATTGTTCACTAGATGTTTGTACCTCAAGGGCACCTTGATGTCACCTATTGTCTCATCATCATAGGATCATAACCCCCCTTCTGCAAGAAAAAATTCCATGCGTTTATGGAATTTTCTTCTTATATTTTGACATCTAGTGGATATAACGCTTGTAGGCCACTAGATGTATTATTTTAATCTAGTCTTACTGAGCTCCCCTTGCCCGAGGAATAAAGATATAACAAATGCATGTTTGGTTCTACCTGCAACATGGGAAAAAAAATTCAATTAGGATCTTGTTGGGTATGCATAATTCATATTAGAAAATTACAAGGCATTAAGGCATGCGTTTTTCACTTGGCATCATACATAGTTATCAATTCTCCCCCAAGCTTGAAAATGCATATGTTGATTAGTAAGGGATTTTTCCTTTAATTGTCTTCCATGTTCCAAATTGGAAAAAATGCCACAAATAATTTTTGAATGCCTCGAGTTCGTATAAGAAGGAATCATCAAAATTTTGAGCCTATATGATGTTAAACTATGTGAGACATAGTTTGAAATAATCATGGAATATGCTTTGAGATTTAGATATAAAAATGTGGACATAAAGTAATGGAATATGCTTTGAGATTTGGATTAAAAAAAGAGTAAAGGCGATCCCAGATCTAAAAGAGGATGATGATATTGTGCTCTAAGGTGATATATTTTTTACATTCTTAAAGATATAAGTCCAACAAACATATATCTAGAATAATGTAAGGTCTTATGGATGTCGAAATGACTTTCTTCCAATAAAATACTATATAAGCTTATTGCTTTGTTAGCTTACTAGTACAGATAATTTTTGAAGGTGGTAGAGGTTGTCACAAAGGCACAAATTTGTGCACAAATTTTCTTGGAGGATATTTAAGTCTACATATAGGTACATCCATGGAGTTGGGTTGCATTTTTTGGCAAGGCACTTTCGGAAAAAACAAAAAAACATGCCTCAATCGAGGTTTTTACAAAACCTCGATCTAGGTTTTAATAATACCTCGATCTAGGTTTTAAGACCCCGATCTAGGTTTTCAAAAAACCTCTATATAGGTTTTAAAAAACATTGATCTAGGTTTTAACACTTCGATCTAGGGTTTAAAAAAACCTCGATCTATGTTTTAAGACCTCGATCTAGGTTTTAAGAAAACCTCGATCAAGGTTTTAAGGCTGCTATCAAGGTCCTTCTGCCAAAAAATTTATAAAAAGAGGTTTAAACGGTAGCTCAATTGAGGGTTTAATAAACCCTCGATCGAGCTTATTTAAAAACCTCGATCGAGGGATGTTAATACCTTGATCGAGGGCCTAAACAACAGAGAATTATCCCTCTTGCAAGAAAATCAATGTTTCTCTGTGTCTTCTAGGGGTGTAAACCCTGCCATTCATGGCACATAACTGAGCGGAGTTCATACTGATAGATTCATCACTGAATCCTCTATCGATTGAGGTATCACACATGTGTTTTGGAATTCATATGAGATTTTTTTTTTAATTTGTTCTAAAACTTACACTTAGAAAACCTCACAACAACTTCGAGGCAGCTCAAAGAAAAATACATAGGGTAAAAAATACACATCCAAAAATTTATTAAAAATGCACAACCCACACATCGACGCCTCCTCTTCAAAAGGGTATCTTTGGTTTTTCAATTTTTGAAGACAGTGAAAAAAAGTTGGGATGGACACACATGTGTATAAAATGATGCTGAAATCAGATGTGAACACTTTCCAAAAATAATAAATAATTGTATATTATGAAATAAATTATCAAAAAAATATGTAGACCACAGTACATTTTGTGTAGATCATGCTCATATAATTTTTTTTAATTATTAATGTAAGATTGAATTAATTGGGTTGGACTCGAGCCACTTATTAACTTCTTCAAATTGTTAAGGTCACACAGTTCATTAAATGCAAAATTTCAAACATTAAATGACATCGAATTTTTTTTTTTTAAATATCATTGGGAAGCCAACATAATATTCTACAATTTGTTTTTTTACTGCAAGTCAAAATTCACATTGCATATATACGTTTCGGGGACTTCTATGTAGCACATGAGTAAAAAGTTCAGCTTTTCATCGCCAAATTTGGCCAAAAAGTGTTACCCACCTTCATGGAATCACCCATACACAAACATGGGTTTTTGACACATTTGCAAGTTTTATGTCCACAAGTATTTGAGGTATTCAATAGGGAACTATGCACTAGTGGTATCCTTGGCGTGCTCATGTGGTCATGATGAGGTATACATGAAATGATGTATATCGACCATGGGAATGGGTTTGACGCTAAACAAACAAATCTCATACATTAATTCCCATAATTGGTAAACGAATGCCCATAATTGATGGCACACAATTTCGAATATAATTAAGGTCTGAGTCTGTTAAGAACACTCGATATCTAGAGTATGAGCGATATAACATCTAAACTAGTATATTGTATGCCAATTTTGTATAAATCATGACAATGTGGGGTAACCATGTATCCATGCATCCATGCAGTAGATCTTTGTAACTACCTCTTATTTGACCTGGGACATATATGGAAGGTCAAATAAGGTCAAATATATGCAATAAATCCTTGTGATCTGCCATTAAGGGAAGATGGGAAAGATCGGGTAGCAAATATCAGCAAAGATCGGAGGTGAGGCTAGGAGAGCCTCACCTCCCAACTCAAAAACCCAAAAGAACACTCAGTTCTAAAACATAATAAGAGACACAAAGAAAAGGAATAAGAAAGATTCAATGCTTCATTAGGAGCCCAAATTCCTTTTTATAACAATTACAAAGAGACCTCATTGATGAGGCCAACACGAGCACAATAAATGTTGCTCATTATTTATACTAATTTCTAATGTATCTACTTAATACATTGTCGAATACATAATGGGGAGTGTGGGCCTCCCATACAGCCCATTTCTCCTGGTTTAAGTGGAAAGCATCCCTGCTTTCCTACCTCCCTGTCTAAGTTGGAAGCCATGCTTGCAAAGAGGAGATGCCAAAGGTTGAAGAGGTGCTGATATTTGTTGCGATTTGATGAAGATCTAGACGATGCGTAGATGCTATAAGATGCGAGCATGTGGGGGGATGCCCATGATGGTGGTGTTGTCATCTTTATTGTAAATAAACTAGAGGGAGATATCTGTATTGTTTTAGATATGTGAACCTCCTCTCTTGCAACATGCGAGCAGGTGGGGATGGACATACAGTTGTTGTTCATCAACTTGTTGTTGTGAATAAACTAGAGGGAGAGATGTGTATTGTTTAGATTTGTGAACCTCCTCTGTTGGTGGTAGAGATCTATGCACCCTTAGGGCTAGGAGACCTGTGTATCCACTCACAAATGAACTGATACCGAAACCCTCACAAGGGTGTGATCTGGACTGATACAAAAGCTTTTAGCTACCTCGAACTCCATGAAGGCCTTCTCTGCAAACAAAATAGTGTAGAGTACTGCTGGAGCATTGGGTGAATACAAAAAATGGAACAAAACTATGCAAAGTGCTATAGAGTATTGCAAAAATGGAAGTTAAAGAGAACCCACTGAAAAGAGAACTAATACTGCCGCAAAGTAAAACTGAACCAAAAATGCGAGACCACTGCTCAGCTTGGACTAAGGGGAATGGGTCCCTATGCAAAGGCTGCCGAAGCCGATGCCATGTTGAACCTCCAATACCATAACCAGTAATTTCTTAAAAAAAAACTTGCAGTCATTGCCATAGTACAACTTGAAAAGATTAATGGTAACATAAAGGACCAATAGTCCATTTGCAGCAAGAAAAAAAAAGCTTATGAATATTGTGTTGAACCAAGAAAGAAAGACATTGTGTTGAAAATTGTGTTGAACCAAGAAAGAAAGATATTGTGCTAAATATTGTGCTGAACCAAGCAAGCAAGCAAAGAACCAAGCAATAAAAACGAGTTTGCTCCGTCAGAGATAGCGTTATGGATCTCTGCAATTTTTTTTTGAGATTGTGATCGTTAATTTCCTCCTCTTCTTCGATCAAGTGTTCTGAAGGCACGTGATTTTGGCACACGATGGGTTGAAGGAACATGATTTCGGCACACAATGGGTTTCTTTAATGGCATGAACGCCAATTCCATAGTGTTCTCAATGCCACTTCCATTAACAAAGGAGATACGCTTTTCTATGGAGATTTTGCAGTTTGTATCACGGCTCCTCCTAAAATTAGCCTTGCATGCATGTTGTTCATGTTGTCAGAGATAGCATTCTGGATGGAATTCTTTAATTGGTTGAAGACCGATCAAAATGCAATCATTTACAACCAACAGAATAGTCAAATCACAAGAATTGGAAGACATCTTGCTCCGATGCCGATCGTATGTCCTCAAAATGGCACGAGCAGTTGAGGAAAGAACCAACTTTTAGTGGCAAACGTTGCATTCTATCACCCTATTCTTCTTCATGCTTCACAAAGTTTATTGTGCACTCAAAATTCCAAAAACTCTAGATGATCACTTCTGCAATATATCATTGATCTGAGTTTGAATCTCTTGGTTAAAACCAAAATGTTGTTATCAAATATAGCCTTCACAAAGGCAAACAATGAGAGCCATGTTTAGACCTAAGCTCAGCTGGAGGAAATTCTCATGGATGCTAGAAACATTAACACCAGGCGATGGGTGCAATGCTTCTTGAATTATCAAATACCTGCTCATCACATATTGCACTCTAGATCTCTCTAAGAATAGAACATGAATATGAGAATGGAAGGCGAGAGTGACAAATGCAAGGCACGAGATGAGATCTGCGAATTGGATTTGAATGTGAGCTAGAACGAGTAGGGGACTGCAGTGATCAGAGGCGTGGTAGGTAGGGCAGCTATCAAAGGAAGGAATTCCAGAATGGAGCTGGCATAGAACAAGCTGTGAGCTCTACCTTTGTAGACCCAAGCGTTTTGGCATTCATCTCCAGCGCTGCAACATGGGTGCAGCTAATGGCAGCAAATAGTGGAGGCACAGTTGACAAGGGGAAAATGGTGAAATGGGCCCAATTTTGAGGGAGTGAGGTGTAGAAATGGAGGATAAGTATGGATTTAGGTATTGGCAGCCATGAATGTAGTGGTGTGTTAATGGTGCTTCCAAATAGTGAAGCACACAGCAGAGATGGAGGGTAGCGCAGCAAAAATGGAGGGTAGGTGCATGCATCTAATAAGTGGATAGGAAGACACATGCTTGAAGGCATCTATCAAGGGTGCATGGGAGAACCACTTGGAGAGGGCACAACCAAGAGGCAGGCTAACTTTCAAAGGAAGGAGGCTAACTTGTAGAGGAAGTAGCCATCAATAAAGGTGGATCAGATAGTAGCAATGGGGAGAGGCTAACTTACAGAGGAAGGAGCCATCAAGAAAAGGCATACATGCTGTGCAAAGTGGTGCATAAAAATATCAAGGATATGCATGGAGTTACGTATTCGCAGTGATGATAGAGGCATAGATGATGGAGATCCTGTTAGCAGAAGCATGCATGAAAGAAGCCAAAAAGTGGAGCAAATCTTGGCAGCTTGCAGGAAGGAGGGAATGTGTGGAGCCATGAATGGCGTGTAGCATGAGAGCATCTACAAGAAAGAGGGCGCAGAGGAAGGAGAGGTCAAGAAAGGTGGAGCCAGAATGTAGCCATGGGGAGAGGCACACTTGAAAAGTGAAGCAAAAACCTAAAAACATGCAACAACTAACAGGTAGTGAGAATAAAATAGACAGTTAGGTTTTAGAAACAATGAGCATTAGATAGCGAAAGCAAAAAAAATTAAAAAATAAATAAATTAAAATCTAGGTCTAGGAGCGAACTGCTCTGATACCAATTGATCTGCCATTAAGGGAAGATGGGAAAGATCTATTAGCAAAGATCAACAAAGATCAGAGGTGAGGCTAGGAGAGCCTCACCTCCCAACTCAAAAACCCAAAATAACACTTAGTCCTAAAACATAATAAGAGACACAAAGAAAAGGCACAAGAAAGATTGAATTCTTCATTGGGAGGTCGGATGCCTTTCTATAACAATTACAAAGATACCTCATTGATGAGGCTAACACGAGCACAATAAATGTTGCTCACTATTTATACTAATATCTACATTGCCGAATACATAATGGGGAGCATGGGCCTCCCATACAGCCCACCTTGTAACTACCTCTTATATGCAATAGCTCCTTGTAAATACCTCTTATTTGACATGCCAAAGAAATGGAAGGTAAAATAAGCTTTGGAGAAAGGAGAAGCTTCCCTAGATTACCAAATCTCCAAATTAGTCTCACATCACACTCGCATGCCAAATATTTTTTATGGTGGGCTTGTATTGTGGTCCAAGTCTTCATTCATTTGTCATGTGCATAAGAAGTAGTTATTTTAGGGCCTAAGAAATTGAAATTTGGCCTCAAAGATGTCTTGGGTGAGTAGGCCTTTCTTTGGTGTGCCAAATCGTATAATGGATCTAGATGCCACTATCAAGACACACTTTGTACTTGGAGGGTATATCTTGTGGTTTGGAGCCTAGTTCATGGATTTTGTTTGTTTCATTTAGGATCCAAACCATCAAAGTTTGGTCCCAAACCCTTCTAGGGTGAGGAAACCCTACCTTGGTCCCAAACCCTTCTAGGGTGAGAAAACCCTACCTTGGTCCCAAACCGTTTCTAGGGTGAGAAAACCCAAACATTAGAATTAGGCATGTATCCTATTTTAGGGTTAATGATAGCATCCAAAGGGAATGTCTCATGGGTTTATAACTGATTTGGTTCAAGTGATACAACAGTAAAGCCTGTTTTTAGATTCCAAAGTTAAGAAATTAAAATAAATGAGTAACCTGAGCATATGGTACTGTGATTGTGTGTTATTATCATCCACCAAGGGGAAACTCGACCCTGACTAGCACTTAACTTGAGATATTTGAAGCATTTTCATGTTTTCCAAATGGCCCCATCAATAGCAAAAGGATAAAATTAGGCCGTGTAGCGAAGAAATCTCCTATGGATTGGGGTAGACCAAAATAGACAGTATGACACCAAAAATCAATCCATTTCCATATATAGTAGAGACAAATAAAGCTAACACTAAGTGATGAAGAACATACCTTATTCCGGATGATTGTAGTAGATCCCCATTGAGCTTTTCAACCACACTTGCAACTACATTCCTGTAGCAAACCTCTAAAGACTTCACTGCCATTCAGGGTGAAATAAGGGTAAAATTTTTGTTACACTATTACTACAAAAGGATTTCAACATGTTAGTGGCAGATGATAAATTTATTTAATTGCATGTCCAACCAAAATTTTTTGATGTCAAAACTACATGCATTGTAAAACACTCAGTGTGCACTTTCGATCATACCAGAACAAGTCTTTGCAAACCATTCAACCATAATCTATTAATGGTTTTTCTGGAACCTGCGAACATTTTCATCATAGTGCATTTAATACGTTACTATTGGGGGACAAGAGCATTATGATATATTTTCTTGATTACCTTTTACATTAGCAAAACCCCTTAGCATAGATTACAGAACAGCTTCACATGTACACTAAACAATGTGAGGAAGTATAATATTTTGACACATGAAAATCATTTATAGTGCACCCTACATCATTGACAAATTGAGTATACACAAAATCAGAAACGCTGTACAAGGAAAACAAGGATGAGACACATGTTCAAATGGTTCACCTCGTACATGAGGTTACATCCACCAATTTGTTATCCATTTTATTTCTTTATCAAATTAGAGTAAATTACTATGTCTCAGCACAACCATGGCCGGTTTACCTTACCTCAAGGCTCTTCGCAGAGAGCCTCTTGTAACTCAACAACCCTCTTTTAGGACCCTTATAACCAGTTCATAAAATAATTAACATCCCCTTGGGCACATGGTGAACTTTATCTCTAACACATCATTCATGTATCCTATCATTGAAAAATAAACCTAATACTCAGTCAAGTAAAAGGAGATACTATTGTCTAACAATCAGGGGTATTATTCATTAGACCCTGTAAGCATACTTTTATTCCCAGAGTACTCATTATGTAACTTCTGTGTAATTTATGACATAAGCTCATATCCTGAATCTTGACCATCTCTGATATAATTCTTAATGACAAAAATATCATGAAAGTCCATATACCATATGAGGAATACCATTTTACTGTTAATGTT
>LPNX010420182.1:189211-231817 GCA_001517045.1 Pseudotsuga menziesii | reverse complement strand
CTATTCTGGATCAACCTTTGGAATTTCCATATGAAGCACCAACTCCCCCGCATGAAGAAGTTCCTGCTACTTCACCTGATCAAGAGATTCAACTAGATGACATGATTGAGAGAATTGAAATACTCTCAATCAATGATGAAGAACCACCAGCTGATCAACCAGGACCATCACGGAAGATTCCTAAATGTGCCACAAAGACACTTGAAAGTGTCCATAAGGATGAAGTTGGAAAGACGGGA
The DNA here is from genome assembly GCA_001517045.1 of Pseudotsuga menziesii. Lineage (NCBI taxonomy): Eukaryota > Viridiplantae > Streptophyta > Pinopsida > Pinales > Pinaceae > Pseudotsuga > Pseudotsuga menziesii. The sequence goes on along the minus strand of LPNX010420182.1, from coordinate 231,578 downwards.
ATGAGAAGTTCGAAAAGACATGGAGGAGAAGCAGATAATTCAGGTGATGACATGGATGTATCATTTGATTGTGAATTTAATTTATCTGCTAACTTTGAACCAACTTCCTTTGAATAAGCTTCTACTCGAGCTGAGTGGAAAGAAGCTATGAAAAATGAGTATGATGCACTCATAAAGAATGGAACTTGGAAGCTGGTTGACCCTCCAATTGGAACCAAACCAATTGGCTGCAAGTGGGTGTACAAGAACAAATACAAATCAGATGGCTCACTTGACAAGCACAAAGCGAGGCTTGTAGCAAAAGGACATGCACAGAAAGAAGGAATTGACTATGAAGAAACATTTTCTCCTACAACAAAATGGGCTACAATCCGTACCTTACTCTCTTTAGCTGCTCAGAAAGGGTGGAAAGTTCATCAAATGGATGTGAAGACTGCTTTCTTGAATGGAGACTTGAAAGAGAATGTCTTCATGTCTCAGCCAGAAATCTTTGTTGTGAAAGGAAAAGAACAAAAGGTATGCAAGCTTTTCAAATCCTTGTATGGCCTAAAAAAAGCACCTCACGCATGGTATGAAAATTTAACCGAGCATCTTTAGAAATTAAATTTCGAACATTTTGATCTTGATGATGCAACACTGTTTATAAAGAAAGTTGGAAGATCTGTTGTGTATCTTGTGGTGTATGTAGATGATCTTTTGATGACAGGGAACAATAAGAGCTATATATCATCCATAAAGAAAGATTTGAAAAGATCTTTGAAATGACAGATATGGGACATATCCACTATTACTTAGGAATTGAAGTCACTCAACATCCTAAGTACATATTCCTATCTCAGAAAAAATATGTTGGAGAACTACTAAACAACTTTTGCATGACAGAATGCAACCCTATATCTACTCCAATGGACAAAAAATGAAGCTCACATCAAGCGAAGGAAAATAATTTGAGGATGCGACCAAGTATCGACAACTTGTAGGAAGTCTTATCTACCTTACAACAACTAGACCAGATATTTCTTATGTTGTTGGCATACTTTCAAGGTTCATGCATAAACCTTGTGAAGGACATTGGTCAGCTGCAAAAAGAGTTCTAAGATACTTGAAGGGGACTCAAGACGTTGGACTCAAGTACTCTAAAGTGGATGACTTCAAACTTATTGGGTACTCAGACTCAGATTTTGATGGCGATAAGGAGACAGGAGTATCAACTTCTGGATAGCTGTCTCATGGAGATCACGCAAACAATCAGTTCCGGTAGATTCAACAACAGAAGTAGAATATGTGGCTGCAGCTGAAGCAACGAAATAAATAGTATGGCTCAGGAAGATACTTGAAGATTTGCAAGAAAAACAAGAGAAATCCACTCCATTGTTGGTCGACAATACTTCTGCAATCAAGCTGGCTAAGAATCCTAGATTCCATGATCGAACCAAACACATCAACACAAAGTATCATTTGATTCAACATCATGTAGAGGCCAAGACAGTCCATCTTTGACATTGTTCCACAAATGATCAAGTTGCAGACATCTTCACCAAAGCGCTTGGACGAGAAAAGTTTGAAAGATTCAGAAACATGCTCGGACTTACGAACACCCCTTCGGATTAAGAGGGGGATTGTTAGAATAATCCGTCGGGATTATTGTAAATAAATAATAAATAGGAATATGAATAGATGCATAGGAATATGAAACGGCTGGTTCTCAACCGCCACATTGTAATGTATAAATATTTGCATTTGGCTATGTAATACAATCAATCGGGAGCTATTACCAACACCCTCTTTTTGAGAGAAACCTCTGGCCACAATCTTGCTTTATACTTCTCGATACTTCTGTCAGATGCATGCTTTATTTTGAATATCCATTTGGAGGATACTATACTCTTTTCTTCTAGTTTGGGAACTATATCCCATACATCATTCTTCATTATTGGCTGGTATTCTTGAGTCATTGCTTCTACCCATTCTTTATTCTGTACCGCTTATTCATAGTTTGTAGGTTATTGTTCTACTAGATCACACATCAAGGATATATAGTTGGAAAAAGTATTAGGTTTCTTTCTTTCCCTTGTAGAGCCTTCAGGAGCTCCATATCTTTCTGCCTCTCGTAAAATTTCTCTTGTCCAAGCAGGCTTTCTTTTTCTTGATATCTCCATCATGGGAGGTTCTTGTGGTTCTGCCATGTCATGTTCTTCAGAAGCTTCATCTTCAGGGACACATGTAGTTTTTTTATTTCTGGGTGGTGTCTCTTCTTCATACACTTCTTCAAGTTGGCACTTCCTGGATCTATTGAGAGCTGCCTCTTCATCAAATGTCACATCTCGACTGATTTCCATGTGGTGGAATCCAGGAATGTAGATTTTGAATGCTTTGGATACTTCACAATATCCAACAAATATCCCCTTCTTTCTGGAAGGGTCTAATTTGGTTCTTTTCTCTTTTGGTATATGGATATATACTGGAAAACCAAATATCTTGAGGTGACTTACCTCAGGCTTCTTTCCCGTGAATATCTATTCTGGAGTTTTGAACCCAAGAGCACTGTGAGATATTCTATTTTGTACATACACAACAGTTCTTGCCGCTTGTTCCCATAGGTGCATTGGAAGATCTTAATCATATATCATTGTCTTCACTGCCTCCATGATGGTTCTGTTCTTTCTTTCTGCTACCACGTTCTGTTGGGGATTGTAGGGAGTAGTTAGTTCCCTCTTTATTCCTACATCTTTGCAAAAGGCATCAAACTCTTTTGAGGTTTACTCTCCTCCATTGTCTGATCAAAGAATCTTAATTTTCTTGTCAGAAAGATTCTCTATCAAGGCTTTGAACTCCTTGAATTTCTCAAACACTTCACTCTTTTCCTTCAAGAAGTATATCCAAGTCTTTCTTGAAAAATCATCAATAAATGTGATATATAATATTCAAAGCCACTTAAGGATGTGGAAGACATTGAGCCACATACATTTGAATGAATCAATTCCAACATACCTTTTGTTTTTGTTTCACTCTTCGGGAATGGATTCTTGATGTTATTTCCCTTTGCACATCCTTTGCAAATGCCTTCATGCTTGATCTTCATGTCTGGTAATCCTGTCACTACTTTGTTCACATGAGGTAGAGCCTTGTAATTGATGTGGGAAAGACGTCTATGTCATAGTTCACTAGGGTCAGTGGACTCATGCACAAAGTCTGTTTCTGAGTGCCCCTTGAGTTTATACAAGCCCCCTTCTTCTTCACCAATGATGATTGCATCTTCAATATTCTTTCCTTTGGGCCACATAAGTACTTGACCATCTATGAAAGCAACTCTGAATCCTTTCTTATCTAAAGTTGAGATAGAAATTAAATTTTTCTTTAAACCAGGTACATATAATACATCTTTCATTTTTAAGGGATTACCTGATTCAAGTTTGTAGCTTGCTTCCCCAACTCCTTTGATCGGATATTGATAGTCATCTCCTAGGGATACTTTCTGAGGAGAGATCTTTTCTTCAAGTTTGGATAGAGTTTTCTTTTGTCCCATCATGTCCTTTGAAGCAACACTATCAATAAGCCAAGTGTCTTCTCCAGGAGTGATAGACCCAAAGAGAGAAGAAAACAGTACATATTCTTCTGCATCTTCTTCTCTTGCTTGCTTTCTTCAAGGTCCTTCATCTTCTTCTTCTCCATCCTTATCTTCAGCTAGATAAGCATGATATCTTTTGTTGTTGTTGATCCTCTGTTGATATTCTTGCTTCTTTATAGGACATTTTTTGGCAATGTGTCCTATCTTGTCACAGTGGAAGCATTGAAAACCAGAGTAGTCCTTACTTGATAGACTTTCTTTCGATCTTTGGAATCTTCTGGGAGGTTGATGCTCTTTGTGACTTCCATTCTTGAAGATGGGTTGATTCCTTCTTCTTTTTCTGTTATGAGTGGCTAGGGCTTGATCATCCTCTTTTAGTAAGGCTTCTCTATTTGCCACTCTAGTCTCCTCTTGAATGAAATCTTCCCATACCACATCAAAATGCATGCTTTCCTTCCTGGCACACATCATTTGAATGAATGATTCACATGGTCTAGTGACACCATTGAGAGCAGTCATAACCATTTCATCTTCATCAAGCTTATCTCCAATAGCTTCTAGTTGCTCTTTGATCTGGGAAACCCTTGAAAAGTAGTCTTAGATGGATTCTCCATGACTCATCTTGGTGCTCTTCAGTTGAGCTCTTATATTCATCTTCCTGTTGATGTTTCTTCCCTCAAACATTCTTGAAAGGGCATCATACATTTCTTTTGAGTCTTCTTGGATGACACTTGAGGAATCAAGTGATCCTTAATGGAGTCAGCAGTAATTCTTTGTGCCCTAATCATATCTTTTATGTGCTTCTCCTTGGCTTCAGCTTCTTTAGGTTCTGAAACTTCCTCTTTGACATACTTATCAAGATCATTCTCTTGGAGAATGAGACCAATCCTGTATTTCCATGCTCAAAAATTCTCTATGCCTTCTAGCTTGTCTTCAAGCTTAGTGCTTGAAGTCATCTTGCTAGAAAATTACAAAAAAAAATGAAATTTTTTGGAATAAGAAACTGACCTTACAAGGAGATGTGCTTGAATGAGGTGAGATGACTGATGTACTTGGATTCTGGAAGTCTCGATTCTTCACCTTTCAAATCACATGATTCAGCTTCTGTAAAACTTCCTTTCGTTGTTTCTGTGATATCTCTGCAATTTCTACCCCTCTGTGTCTGAAAGTTCGTAGTGAGGTAACCTCATATGTCCCTGATCCAACACCATAGGTTTCATCAAAATTGGTTTCACCAATTTGGATTTATCATCCTTTTCCTAAGGTGACCTATTACAAGACTGCTCATAACAGTGAAGTTGTACAGCATGCCATGTGTCACTATTTCATATTCTAGGTCTAAAAATTGGACCATAGAAATTAAAGTCCATTCCCTTTGTGGAACATTTTCATAAATTCTATTTGGACCTCTGTATCCCAATCTATAGCAATTTTCCCCATGTGTCATGTTTAGGGATGAATTCTGGAAGAGGATGGAACCCTGACTTGGAGGGATCATATCTCCCAGAGTATAGCGAATCTAAGGATTCTTTCCGGACACAGTGTCCAGAAAGGTTTTATATTTGGCCTCTGAAATTTGTAGCTCCTGAACCTTCGCCAATCTCAAGATATAGTGAATGTACCAAAACATAGCATTTTTAGTATTTAGGGTTTTTCTAGCTCGGGGTCAAAATAGGGTTTGACTTTCCCAGAGTTTCACCCAACCAAAAAACTTGATACAAGTCTATAGGCTTGGATTTTGATGAGGAGATCAATCCTATGCTGGGCTCACTCAAAAATTATTTTCTGCAAGAAGCCCTAATTTCCCGCACCGAAAACTGAAAATGCTTGGAATCGAATTCTGCTTGGACAGAAAGATGTGCCCTTTAATGGAGAATCAACCTAGCCGTCTTTTTCTAATCAATTTTGGAGAGAGAACCAAAAAGCAAGAAGCCCTAGATTCTGTAGCTGTAGAATGCCTTCTTTTCAGGGTGGCTCTGATACCATGTTAAATTTCCATCTGCTTAGCTAAGACATTAGTATTTCATTTCATTTTCATGAGAAAATCATATAAACAGGATCACTGAAATATAGACAAGCACAACTATGAAAAAAAGGAACACAAAGATTTATCCTAGGAAAAATCTAAAGGGAAAAACCCAGCAAAAGGTTCCTCAATATAGATGCCCCCAAAAAAAGATAAAAGAACAAACCAGCAAGGAGATCAAAGCCTGATCCTCCTCCTTCTCCAGCCTTCTTTTCTGCACTAATGCGCTACAAAAGAGAGAGTGTGTGTGTCTCAAATGGGGAGCACTACACCTCTATTTATATTCATACATTCACTTAATTTAAATCATGTAGGCTCGAGTTACACATGTAGGCTCAAGTAACCACACTCGGGTGCTAATGACCCACCTTTACAATTAGAGGGGACTACCTCAAGACTCTTATTAACTCTTCTGATTAGGAGCATCGGGGTACAATCTAATACAAATGGTTCTCCTCGTAGGACCATCGGGAACCACAAAAAGATACATATAGAATATTCTTCGAAGTTACAATATTTCAACAATCTCTAACTCAGAAATTTTGAAAATAAAAAGAATTAAAAACCTCAACTAGCTCATCATATCATCTAGATGTTCAGCGTGAGGTTTGGTCTGGTGTGCTTCTTCCTTTCTACACCTAGGAACTAGATTAAAAAAAATAGTTTATATTACGTAGGACCAACTGCTTCAAAAGAATGATTATACCTGAGTGAAAGGATGCCCACACTTTCACAACTGGTTCCATCAGCTAGCCTGTGGAGGTAAATGCCTGATTATCTAAATCTTAGGCTTACCCAATGCAGAGGTCATTCCCCCTCTCCAGCGAGTGCACCCCTTCAGACATATATACTACTCGCTTCCTTCAAAATAAGGCCATCCTCAGCCTATCAGTCCGTCCCAACCCTGACTTGGTGCTGCTATTGTAACTCTCAGAGAGGTTTTTAGGCCATTATCATGGCAACCATTTCAACCCTAAGATCACTGCGACTTCAGAATTTATTTAATTCCTTCCTCGACATGAATATTGCGTTCAGAAATTATTTAATTCCCCTCCTCCTGTCAAGCCGAGATTAACGCATAGATTTAATCCAATAGTTTTGATGAAGAAATTTAATCCTCTTTTAAAAAAAAATATAAAGTTTACAATGTAAAATGGATTTGAGTAATCTTTGTCGAAAAGACCTAATCAGTCGTTAGGTCTAACAAAAAATAATTCCATCATTTAGAATTTAAAATAATAATAATTCATGTATTCTTTTTATAAAAGGACTTTAATGTCCAAAGGACTTAATACTATATTTTTCTTTGTCCTTATGATATAATTTATATCATAACACTCCATGTTTGCTTATTTATTATTTTCCTTATAGATGGACTACAAACTATGATACTTGTCTTTATGCATACTTAATTTATGATTACATCATATGTCTTTTACGTATGGTTTTTCTTATATATAGATTTTGAATTAAAAATACTGTCTTTTATGAAGACTAATCTGTCATTTTCCTTCGTCCTTATGATATACTTTATATCATAGGCCTTTTATCTATCACTTTTTCTTATAGATATATCTTCAATTAATAATACTTGTCTTTTAATTTTTCTTTTTCCTTATGATATGATTTATATCATATGTCTTTTGTCAAAACCCTTTTTCCTATCCCTTAACCCTAGTTCTTGTCGCACATGTGTTCTTCGACCCCTTTTTGTTATTAAACTTTCGCCTAAGTTTCAGGTTTCTTCTGGTGGGGTCTTGGCACTTGAGCTCCTCACCCAAGAAGCCCTCATACAATAATATTTAAAATCACAAAAACGCTTAGGGGTATATAGGAGGAACATTATATCCATTCCCCCTAAAATTAACATCGTCCTTGATGTTCTTGTCCTTCAATAATTTTTCCTTTCCTTTTGAGTCGTCCTTTCTTGCTTTGTATTTCTTGTCATGATCCTGCATTTAAAATCATACATGTGCATGTATACTAGCATTTACATTGAAACAATGTAAAACTCAGAAATCAACACTATACAATGGTTCCAATATACATGTCAGTTCTATTTTCCAATAAGTAGACATATTACCTCATTGGTACCATTTTACCTATAATGCACATACATCTTCCTAGCATTATTCTTTTCTTTGTATGTCCTCCATCCCAGCACACCAAGTGCTAACAGTACTCCAAGTACCGATTCGATCCACCCAACAAAAGGACAATACCCTTCCTTAGGCGTATCTCCTTTTCGTGCTCTTCAGAGTGCTTCACCAAGCTGAGGCACTTCCGTTCTCGCACACCACCATAGAGCCTAGAGGTTATTATCTTAATAGAGTCCCCCACTCTTGTGACAGTCCTCTCAATGTGTGAAAAATCAGTCTTAACCAAAATGTCTTGCATCTAGGCATCCCCAGAATGCATAATGGTCCCTTGCTAGCCCGGGGGAAAACAAGTATCTTTCATCCACTACCTCCATCAACACTTCCTCGTGGTGACAAATTTATGCGCATGAGATTTTTCTCATGTATTCATAACTCATTACAGTCCTAGAGCTTTAGCACTCCTCATGGCCACAATTTCCCATGCCTGCAATCACTCCATAGGTGGTGATTTTATCATTAATTCAAGAACATCGAACTTTTGAGCATAAGTCATGCCTTACTCCATTTCTCATTCATCGGATAAGAGCCTTTTCAATTTCTTTTAACACCAGAATTGACAAGAAGAAATTTACAAGAAGCCACAAAACCTTTTCAATTTCTTATAACAACATAATTCGCAAGAAACCACATAAAACCTGGGAAATTTTACAACGCATACACCCCTTACTCATTAACTTCATTTTATTACAACATAATCAAAAATTCACTCACTATTGCAATTTTATATATACTACATCTGAACTTTTTATCTACTAGATATTATAAGCCTTCAAACAAATTATAGAATTATTGTGAACTGTGAACTATTTATCAATTAGATACTATAAGCCTTCAATAGGGTGCTCTTTCCGTGTGAGGCCGATGTTGTTATTTGGCTTGATTCGGTTCTATCATAGTGGGATTATCAACTTTCGTTTCTTATACATTATGTATCTTCCTAAAGGATTATGGTTGTCCCAGATCCTTGGGGCATGTAATCATACCTTTCATTTTTTGTAAATACTAAAATGCATATAATTCTTCCCATTTACTCAAAGAAAAATTAATGTTACTGTTTGATTGGTTGATTATGCATAATGAGATGGATCTCATCCTATGGATGCTTCTACATGTAATTCACCATGGTTCTACGACAAAAACCAATTATTCTTGTAATCAGTATTGAATTCAAATATTGATTGATTGAGAGCATATATTATCCTCAAAGTACTTGGGATTCACTTGAATTCACACAGGAAGAAAATTGTTAAATGGAGGATAATATACATATCATCTTACGGTACTAGACACCAGAAGTTGGGAGATGGTTCACTTACTTCAGGTGTTTATTGTTGGGATGTATAATATAGGATACAAATTACACAAAATGTGATCCACTCAGAATTTCTAAAATATTTTAGTCAGAAACCATACCAGTGTCAAACATAGTAGGCAATGATCATATAAGGTGCTCTTAGAAGTTAGGAGCATAGGATGGTGCCAATTTGATGGCAGAGGAGTCATTTTCAAAATCTCTTTCAGAGATTGAATGGGACAAACACTTGAAATGTGACTATGTTAAATCATTGATAGAGACGTCGATAAAAACATGTGTTTGATGCTTCCAAGGCATTGAGATATTGCTTCTCATACAGTGGTAGTTGGTCTACTTCGTTATATTTTGTGATATCACTGACTGAATGGTAGAGATATAGGATGAACAATGTTGTGGTGTAAATCCAATGAAATTGCTGAATAGGTGGAATGAAAGGTCCAATTTTTTTTAACCTAAATTTATAGGAAGTTTAAACATGTTGTTAAGAGTTGAAACAATGGCGCAGCCATTTTATTTACCTAAATAAATCATTTTTAAGGAAGTTCTGATTGTATTTTAAAAAGGATCACTAAGACTGCAAGAATGATACAACAAACTAGAACTAAAGTCAAACCTACAGTTCAACATAGACTACATGACAATTGTCAATAAGAGACCAAAGGATTTGCTGTGATGATTCCCCTAGCCAGAATCATTCATGTGACGGGGATAGACTAAGCAGCTTAATGTACTTGTGAAGCTTTCATGCTCTTGCATTTTATGGAAGAAAGACATATTCTCAACACTCGGTTTTCTACTAAATAAGTAAACAGATACTAAAAGAATTATTTAAGTATGCCCAACTTGTCAAACAATCTTGCATAAATGAGAAACTATTTCGGTGATGAGTCTGCATCTCATGGAATATTTCATTTTTCAAACTAACTCATTTTTCTCATCATTGGCATCATATTTAAAACTCTTTGCAGCTCTGGAAATCTAGGTCTCTAGGCTATCTAAAGAGGTTTTTTTTGAAACTCTAGGACTTCAAATAATCTAACGGGGTTTGCTGCTGGGAAGTTAGCACTAACGGTCTGCTACACCAATTCCTGAAACTTTTAATTAGTCTGCTACTTAGACTTTAACATGTCACCTTTTGGAGCCTATTTATCATGCATATTAATATTTACTGTGTGGTCCCCATTTTCCATTTTCAGATCAGTTAGTGGTAGAGATACCCTCTCTGTGTCTCTCACACACAAGGCAGTCACCCAAAAATATTAAAAATTAGTTACAATTGATTCAATGTCTAATGGGGAGCTTGTCATCAATGCCCAACAAATTAAATATCGTTACAATAGCAGGAAGACTTCTTTATGAATAATGTGGTATGCATAAATTAAAAATAGAAGATTTATTCATGCAAATTTGAGTCACAAACACTATTTCCAGACACATGATCGGTGGCTACCAAACCATCAATGCTAATTTATTGAGAACATAACAAAATCAATTTACAGATTTTGTTCAATATCAACAATTTAAATAAATTAAACTATTACCCATACAGTGCTCGCCATGGAACCCAGTAGGCACCCATATAGCAGCCACATAAGTTTACCTTTCCCACTTCTATGAACTGTTCTACAAAAGACTAAATCAGGAGAGAGTATGAACTGATCCCGAGAGACTATGAACTGCCGCGTTCGCAATTTATTCCAAATGTAATCCTGCAAAACTATCATGTTATCCCATTCTTAAGGGACCGGTGTTGTAGCTCGCTGTGATACCATATGTAGCAACCCTCTAAAGACTTCAATGCCATTAAGGGTGAAAGAAGGGTAAAAAATTTTTTACGCCGTTACCACAAAAGGAGTCGAGCATGTTAGTGGAAGATGATAAATTTATTTAATTGCATGTCCAACCAAAATTTGTTGATGTCAAAACTACATGCATTGTAAAACACTCAATTTGCACTTCTGATCATACGAGAACAAGTCTTTGCAAAACATTCAACCATAATCTATTAGTGGTTTGGCTGGAACCTACGAGCGTTGTCATCATAGTGCATTTAATACATTACTATGTGGGGACAAAAGCATTATGATATATTTTCTTGATTACCTTCTACATTAGCGAAATCCCTCAGCATAGATTACACAACAGCTTCACACGCACACGAAACAATGTGAGGAAGTAGAATATTCTGACACATGAAAATCATTTATAGTGCACCCTACATCATTGACAAATTGAGTATACACAAAATTAGAAATGTTGTACAAGGAAAACAAGGATGAGACACATGTTCACATGGTTCACCTTTTCCACGAGGCTGCGTCCACCAATTTGTTATTCATTTTATTGCTTTATCAAAATAGAGTAAATTACAATGTCTCGGCACAACCATGGTCGGTTTACCTTACCTCAAGGCTCTTCGCAAAGTGCCTCCTGTAACTCAACAACCCTCTTTTAGGACCATTATAACTAGTTCATAAAATCATTAGCAGCCCCTTGGGCACATGGTGAACTTCGTCTTTAACGCATCATTCAGGTGTCCTATCGTTGAAAAATAAACCTAATACTCAGTCAAGTAAAAGGAGCTACTATTGTCTAACAAATAGGGGTATTATTCATTAGACAATATAAGGATACTTTTATTTCGAGAGTACTCATTATGTAACTTCTATTTAATTTATGACATAAGCTCATATACTGAATCCTGACCATCTCTCATATAATTCTTAATAACAAAAATATCACGAAAGTCCCTATACCATATGAGGAATACCATTTTAGTGCCAATGTTTTTATTACTTTCAAGCATCAATCATATTTGGCTAAGTTACCCCGGTAAAATGTGCGAAATAATATATATATATATATATGTGTGTGTGTGTGTGTGTGTGTGTGTGTGTGTGTATCTTGCAATTTAATCTCATTTCCATGTTTATACTAAACCAGCTATTTGCTCATAGCTAAGTATCTTATTCCTATACATTATCCTCCAAAGCAAGAAATGAGCACCCCGACTGCTTACTCATATCACAGCCATAGGTCAGTGGTTAAAAGGGATTTTTCCCACTCATTAAAAATTGATTTCATAGTTTATCGATCGATCACACAGGGTATGGGAACAGATATGGAACCTAAGGAGAAGGGATTTACTCGTTTCGATTTAGAATCAAAGCAACCACGCGGTCTGGTATCAAATATTTGGATAACTTACCTATGTGGTTCGATTAGTCCTGTGAATGAAAAACCAAAACAAACAGGAAGACGCCATAACCTCACGCAAACAAACATGCAGTCAGGAAGTAGGGCGAGGATGCATCTAGGGTTTTCTCTAGATTTTGCAAAAGGGAAAACCCCCAAAACGCAACCATGGATATTGCAGAACCGTGGGAAATTAAACTCAGTATGTATAAGGTAAGTGCAAATGTTACTCCCATAATAATCTCCCAAAGTTCTATAGTTCTCTTCATTCCAAAGAAATAATATAACCCCCTCAAATGCAGCCTATAACTTAAAGGCAACCGCGTAGATCCAAATGAATTAAACTACACCAAAATTTCAGAGCTAAAGGTTTTAACTACGTCATCGAGATATTGCCATTGAATATGCAGGGCATTGAAAGGATGAGGGTAAGCTTTGGCCAAGCAGGCATACTGGAGAGATCTTGACTATCATACCCGACAGCCTACCGCACAATATTGGGCTCTTAAAAAAATTAATATCTAACTCAGAAATTTCGAAAATAAAAAGAATTAAAAACCTCAACTAGCTCGTCATATCATCTAGATGTTGAGCGTGAGGTTTGGTCTTGTGTGCTTCTTTCTTTCTACACCCAGGAACTATATAAAAAAAATAGTTTATATTACCTAGGCCCAACCGCTTCAAAAGAATGATTATACCTGAGTGAAAGGATGCCCACGCTTTGACAACTGGTTCCATCAGCTAGCGCACAAAGGTAAATGCCTGATTATATAAATCTCAGGCTTACCCACTGCCGAGGTCGTTCTCCCTCTCCATCCAATGCACCCCTCCAGAAAATATACTACTCGCTTCCTTCAAAATAAGGCCATCCTCATCCTATGAGTCCAGCCCAACCCTGACTTGGTGCTACTGTAATAACTGTCAGACAGGTTTTTAGGCCATTATTCTGGCGACCGTTTCAGCCCTAAGATAACTACACGTTCAGAATTTATTTAATTCCTTCCTCGGCATGACTATTGCATTCAGAAATTGAATGGAATCATTTCATACACTGACTTCAGCATAGAGGATGCTAAATGAATAATGCAAAAGAAGCAATTCTTTGGTCCTCGAATGTTAGCAATGGTTAAGTTACAGCAAAGCTGACCTACGATGTAATAGATGTTTCCAAGTGGGATGACGGGGCGAAGTGGTGGCACACATGGTTGTGGAAGTGGAATTCCCCCTTGAGAATAAAAATTTTATGTTGGTTTCTGATGGATAAAAAGATCTCAACTTGTTAAAATTTGGTTAAACGAGGATTTATGGGTCCTCGTTTTTGTGTATTATGTAGAAAGGAATCTGAAAGCATTGAACACTTTTTTGTGTCCCATGAATTTACATAGTGTGTTTGGAGGGAAGTGCTTACTATTAGCAATTCGACCAAAATATGGTTTCAACACCATTTTGATAATTGTTTCCTCTCATAGATATCTCACGGCGATCAATGCACAAAACGCCAAGCTTTTATTAGCTCGGCGACTTGGAAGCACATGAATGATGTTTCGTTCAAAGAAATGCCAAAAACTTATATGAAGGTAAGTTTGGTAGCAGTCATCACTTATTAAGAAGTTAAGAAGATGACAGTAACTCCAAAGAGAAGGAATGTCAATCCTCTCATATTCGATGCATCAATGCCTATCAACATTTTTTATGGGATCTGTTATAATGGTGGCACGATATCAAGGTAGGAATTGTATTCAAAATGTTATTGTTTCATCATTTTAGCCGGTGGATAGGATGTCGCAAGGGTACTAAAACGAAGAGTGAATTATTGGCCTTTTATGGTCTCCGTCATTTCACTTAACACAAAAACATTCAAATCTTAATGATTGTGGGGGTATCCAAAGTAATTTTTCACTAGGCTCAACTTAAAGTTAATCTTTAGGTTGTGCAATTGGAATGGTGGTAGACTAGAATCCAACGTCTTTAAACAATCTTTCCAAAGATTGGGATTATGCCATGTTTACCGGACTCAATGGAGGGCCTCATGTTTTCTGAGGAATGGAGAGATCAAATCTAGGTTGTTCAGGTCTCTTTAGATTTTTTTTAATCACGAATAAAGGTAAATTAAACCTCTTTATCTCTTCCAAGGTTTTCTCACTCTAATGTAATGGCAATCCCTAAATTTGACATGGATAAAATTGCAGTTAAGAGCCTTGAAATGTCATCATCAACGTGTTGGTGCCCTTGCTTGCAATGGTCCTATTCTCACCACAGGAGGACAGGATGGGATAGTAATCAATCATGATGTTCGCATCGGTGATCACATTGTTCAAACATACAAAGGGCATAGTGAGGAGGTTTGTGGATTGAAATGGTCTCCTTCTGGCCAACAACTTGCAAGTGGGGGGAACGACAATCTTCTATACATTTTGGACAAGAGCATGCCATCCCATGATACTTCCTCTCAATACCTACACGAATTACATGAACATTGTGCAGCAGTCAAGGCCTTAGCATGGTGCCCCTTCGAGAACAATCTTTTGGCATCTGGTGGAGGGAGTTTAGACAGGTCTATAAAGTTTTGGAACACTCAAACAGGTGCCTGCCTGAATACTATCGACACGCATTCCCAAGTCTGTTCATTACTATGGAATAGTCATGAACGCAAGTTATTCAGTTCACATGGTTTAGATAAGAACCAGTTAACCTTATGGAAGTACCCATCCATGGTGAAGATTACTGAGATTAGGGCATACTGCTCGAGTTCTTCATATGGCACAGGTAGAACGAATTGTGTAATTTATCTTCTGTGAACCCTGATGGAACAATATTGTAACAACTTTGTGAGACAATGAGAAGATTTCAAATGGTTTTGGCAAGTCCAAGATTAAAAAATGATACGTCATGGCTGTGATCACGTATCTCATTCACATCTATAAAGAAGCCTCCATGCTTCCACAGATGCTAAGATGCTGCGCAGATGCAATGATGATGCTCGATGCTGTAGATAATTATTAATTATTTATCTTCGTTAGCTATAAAGAACTTATTGTGAAATTTTTTAATTGAGATAAATTTTGAAGGTTTAGTTGTTTTGTATCTATATTTTTATGTCATGTAGATGCTTATTTCTGTATTAGTTGTTTTGTTTAATTGATGTACTCTCACATATTATATTATGTGCATTCTGATACGACCTTGATCATAATAACTAATTATATACATAGATACTACTTTGCCTCCACTCAAAGGCATTATACTGTCTAATTTGTTGGTCTTGCATTGTATACTTGGCATTGCCATTTAAGAGCTATACATTGTGAATTGTTTCTCTTTGCTAAACATGTCACTGAAGAGCATCCAAGTTTCCTTGAAGGAACACGGGATCATTCCAACAATCTAAGATGTGCAAGAATGGGTTCAACTCTGCCAAGAAGGATCATACATATAAGAGTAGCATGGTCCCTCAATTGCAATTTTTATTTTGACATTCTAAGCTGTTTTTTTGTTGTTGGTTCTGTACCTTGGTAACTTGCAGTTCAATTTACCAAAACAACTGAATTTGTCTAGTTGTGCTTCATCTGTCATGAATTGTCTTGTATTTTCATTTTCTTGTATTGCATTCCTTACTGACTGTTGCCTCATTGCAGGCCTTCACTTTGGGCATTGATAATCAATATATATTGATTGTCTTCCCCATTATCTTTTATGGCAAAGGCATTTTTAAATGCCACCATTCTATTAGAAATTTTTTCACCCTTCAGCCTCTTAAATTGGAAATCAACATGAAGATTTTATGTGATTAAGGTTTAAGACATTGGGAAAAAATGTTCATCTGCATTACTTTCAAGAGAATGTTAATGTTTTGAAAGGGCAGTGCCTGTATGAGGATCTAAACCACATGTGTTTAGATACCGGTTTTCTGAAAATAGTTTAGCTTTCAAAATTCTAGAGTTATGATGTTGTTTACATTCTACATTAAAATCCAAAATTGAATCAAATAGCTAAAAGTTCACTTTTTTGTGTGTTTTTCTTTAATATATCTAAAATATATTTTGGGCTCTTCAATTGGCATAATAATAAATTGGTTCATTCCACAAAATTGTAAAACTATTTTGTGCTTACAGTGGGTGAACTTTTGGCATTTATTGTAAAACTATTTTGTGCTTACACTGGGTGAACTTTTGGCATTTAATTTATGATTTGTTTAGTATGGGTCAGCTTTTGGCTCTCATTTCTGATTTAGGCCCAGCCCATATATTCAAGAATACAAACCAAATTACATTATGCATTATGCAGCTATACCAAACATGACTACAAGGTTGATAAGGTTATCATTGTTAACTCTAGAGTATGCATGATATCTTAGGATAGACATGAGATATTTCAAGAAATTGGCTACAAGTACAAAACAAATTACATTATGGATTATGCAACTATACCAATCATGATTACAAGGTGAATAAGGTTATCATTGTTAACTCTAGAGTATGCATGATATCTTAGTATAGGCATGAGTTATTTCAAACAATTGGCTGTAGGATTGTTACCAAGATTCTTTTTCCATGAATCCCTCATAATTTGAGGGAGGAAATTGATGAAGATTTACATGCATAGGCTTCCCAAGAAAATATTATCATTCATTATGTAGGATGTTATGAAGACAATGTACACTCATCAAAGAGATGAGAGTAGAATAATTGCAATAGTTGGTTTTGGTTTTAGGANCCCAAGAAAATATTATCATTCATTATGTAGGATGTTATGAAGACAATGTACACTCATCAAAGAGATGAGAGTAGAATAATTGCAATAGTTGGTTTTGGTTTTAGAAAAATAAGAATCACCGCCATTTTTCAGTTTTAATTCATAAATAATTGGTATCATGGTTGAAGATGACCATATTGTGCATTAATAGTGTAAGGAAGAGGAGGACAAAGACATGAAGATGTTGATGATAAGGTTATTTTACATCAAGTAAACTTCCATGAATTACCCAATATTCATGTAACATCATGAATGTCACGGACAACTATACAAGTATGCATTTTATTATGCTCATGTATTGGGATGATAAAGTAATATAGGAAGGGATTCATTTACTTATGCTTAATATCATTGTTGAATGATTGAATAGAGTTAAATTATTATATGTGAATGTTACCATTGTATGACAAAGGCATGAATCATAATATATGACAATAATGCTTGTAATTGTTTGAATGTATTCATGTTTTGTTTGAGCACCTTGTGTGAATGTTTGTTTGTTCTAATAATGTACATTTAGTGAACGATATTACATTGTATTTAATATCTTGATTATATGCATTAGTACTCATAGTTTGTTTGGCTAAATGAAATATTTGTCAAGGATAATAGATTGTAGATCTGAATGTCTTAGATAGGAAGTGAGTGCAATCCCATAATGGAAACTAATGACTATTTCCATGAGGAATAAAGGTTATGAGAAGATTTTTATATTGCAAAATCTAGTTTTTGTAAGAAACATATTTAAAAGTTGGATTGTGTTTTTCATGATGATGTCTCATGGTAATTGTATTTGTATGATACAAGTGACATGATGAATCCATGTAGTAAGGGAAAATGATGGTTGATGAGCTAGATTTTGTGGAATAATGCTATTGCGATGAGAGAAATCCCTTTAACACGCCACAATCACCTTAGGGAATACTTAGTAGGGAAGGGAATTCTCAATATTGGAGGGTGATTCACTGTAAAGAAGAGGATACTGAATGACTCTATGTTGAGAGATTCATGTTACATGATAGATACGATCATGAGTGCATTATATGCATTGAGCATGTCAAAGAAAACATTTAATTTAGTCTTGTCACTCGTAGCCAAATGGAGAAGATACCTATTCATACAACATAAACTTATCCCATGATGTTTAGTTAATATCTTGTATTTGGTAATATTTGGTTGTATCAATTCTATCGTGAAACATGGGAATTGGTTATGACTTCTAAAATGCCTCCCCATGCTTTAAATATGTGATATGTATGCATATCAAGAAGTCATAAATTGGAAGCACAGAGGAGAAGTATTATGTACATAGTAATTATGTACCTATCAACTTGATTTCCATATTACAAAGGAATTGATGTTTTGAAGTTCTTTTACAACTATGTCTTAGTATTGTATCTCTTCATGTAGCATAATCCAGTTGGGAGGCTGCCCTAACCTATCGAGAGGGATCATAAATCCATCCTACCGAGAGGGATCATAGATGAGTACATCAATATGCCTAGTTTGATGGGATTAGGTGATGTGTCTCAACTAACCTTATAAGAAATTTATGAATCATGTAAGATGTATTCTCATGGACAAGTTACAAATAGTAAGGGAACAAGAGACACTCTTTCCAAATTTTCCAAACTAGTCATAAGTGGGGTCACTAGGGATGAATTAGGGAACTTGTTAGCAAAATTTAAATTTTACAATTAGATACTTTAAATCTTAAAAAAAACTATGAATATGAATATGAATAATACATTTTAGAGCTACAACTCTACAGATATCATGGAGGCATAATAAGAAAATTGCTCATATTTCATTAAACCCAGAAAACTACTACATGCATTCTCCAAATGGACTCCTACATCCTAAATAATACACAATATCGTAATTATCAATATACTTTGCTTCAAGAAGTTTCTCACATTAAAACTACTTGCACTTAATGCAATACCAAACATATACTAACTCCTATACAACTACCATTTGTACGATGAAAGAGGAAGAAATTAATTTTTCCCCTGCCTCTATTATTTGTTCCACTTCCTTTGATGATAATTGCTTGTGTACGGAATGTTCAAGAGTTTATTTTTTCAAATCAATTATTGATTCATGAGACAGTAAGGATCCCATCAACTCTTCTCTTGATAGATGTGATAGTCCTTTGCATTCATCAATGGCTATACTACAATGACAAGTTTCTTAGGAAGGATTCTTAACCTATTTCATAGCCTTCTGGTTAGTCAAATATTCTCTATGAATTCTTAGCTAGTTGACGAGTTCCATTACCCTTTCCATAAATTTATTTGTTGTCTTATAATCCTTCATTTTCAAATTCTCAAATTCTATTTTAAGAGTCTATAACTAGACATGTTTCACTTTATTAGTGCCTTGATAGGCCATTTCCAAAATTTCCCAAGTTTCTTATGTTGATTTAGCAGTTCTAATTTTTTAGAATATTAAATCATCAATGCCTTGTTGGGTTAACCACAACAAAATATTTTAATTATTTATTTGTTCATTTAATTGGTTTCTATAATATGCATGGTGTAGGTTTATATCTATAAACAAGAGCTATATTAAAGAAAAACCAATGTTTTTAACTCAAAATTTAAATTATACTGTTGATGCAACATGTTAACCCTAGTACATGTGTATATTTTTTTGGAGATGGCACTTGGCATGCATGGACTGTAACGCACCATATTTTTACTTAGGCATGTTTATCAGCGAGACTTGCTAGGGTTTCTCTCAGTAGGGGACAATGCAGTCATGCCAAGGAGGGCCAAGGATGGAAAGCCACGAATGGTGGGGATTCGGTTGGAATTGCCATATTTCCCATGCCCAAACACACTAGCAGGAGTTGACAGAATTCAAAATTGCCTCTCTGTGAGGTTTTTTGCGCACCCAGCCCAAGTCCTCCAGGTGTCCCTGAACGGTATGTGGAGGTGACCTGCAACTCGCCATAGATCGACGCTCGAGCCTCCGATCGACGAACCGTCGATTACGTTGGATTCGTGACATGGGATTTTAGTTAGGGGGGGGGGGCTCTTCCTCCTGTCCATTTCCCGGTGACCTCTGTCTACGTTGGTTTCTGAAGCTAGGGTTTCGCTCAATAGGGGACAATGCAGTCACGCCAACGAGGGCCAAAGCTGGAAAGATATGGATGGTGGGGATGTAGTTGGCATTGCCATATTTCCCATGCCCAAACACACTAGTAAGAGTTGACAGAATTCAAAATTTCCGCTCTGTGAGGTTTTTTGCGCACCGGGCCCAAGTCCACCAGGTGTCCTTGAACGGTATCTGGAGGTGACCTGCAACTCACCATAGATCGACGCTCGGGCCTCCGATCGACAAACCGTTGATTACGTTGGATTCATGACATGGGATTTTAGCTAGAGGGGGGCCTCTCCCTCTTGTCCATTTCCCACTGACATCCGTCTACGGTGGTTTCTGAAGCTAGGGTTTCGCTCAGTAGGGGACAATGCAGTCATGCCAACGAGGGCCAAAGCTGGACAATGCATTTCATGCCAACGAAGGCCAAACTTGGAAAACCCTATCCCTAACTAGGGTTTATTGTTTAACATGCATGTCCCATTACCATAACCCTACCAAGGAAACCCTAATCCTAACCCTAATCTTATCTTGCTTTCACAACTCAATTCGGAATCAATCTAATGTCGAACTGAACTTTTTCAAATCCGATGGACTTATGCTTCAAATCATGTTGATTCACAAAGTTGGTTCTCGGTATTTGTATTCTATTGTAGTTCCTTTAATGCTGAGTGATTAGTCATTGGGTGCATGAGGTTTGTTGAATAGTGTTGTTGGTTGTTGATGAAATGTAAAGCATGTATTGCACTTAGTTTTATTAAATTACACTTGAGCATTGACTTAACTTGTAATTTAATGAATCCAAACTCACAATTTTTAATTATATATATCCAATTGGTGTGCAAGTAGTGAGTTCATTGAAACCTTGAAATACATTGTATATTGCACTTATATTTATTAAATTACACGAGCAAGAACTTTGACTTTAGTGTGCATGTACTAAGATCATTGAAACCTTTAAATATAATAGTTTTTTCTTTTGACATAGTGCATTCATAAGTAATAGATAATCCTCAGAAATCAATACAATAGATTGACACAAGAACATGTGGAAACCAAAGAACAAATTCAAATTGAAATGTATATTACCTCCTAACAAAGATTTTTCCTATCGACACATGATTATGATTGGAATGTTTTCTGGATTATCAAGAATGGGATTGAATGTACATTTTTGTCATTATGTAGTTTATTGTAATTGTGCATTGTTCTCAAATTTATAACTGATATCTCCATACAATCGTAAAATCTATAAAAAACGGGGAACATTACACATTAAAAAAATTTCTTCGCCACACATGTATAATCACACTTAAAAGACTGAACCATGAATATCTCAAGAGCCTTGATATGAAATATTTTTTATACCATGAAAGTTATAATACGAAAATATAAGGCCTAGATCTATGGCCTGTCAATGTACATGTATCAAAAACATATTTGATGTACATGTGCAAACAAAAGTACATCTGTCCTGGACCGTGCCCCTATACTCTAACTCCAGACTGTACATAAAAATACATATTTGTCCTGGAATAACACATCAAAATTCTAACTTTCTCTGGTTTTCCCCGGACCCTGATGCTCTTCGGCTCCGTCTACGACCACTGTGCATCTCTGGGGATTGCAAATCAATGACAATATTTCTTGATTAGGTAACTGAGCTAGTACTGTCCGTCAATAAAAAAGTTTGAAAATTTAAAATATGACTCAATTGTAAATAAAACAAAGACTCACTGCATCCGTCGGGGCTATAGGTGCCTATGGTGTCGAGGGTGTAGCTGCCTCTGGTGTACTCGACCTTGCAGTGATCCTCCTTTCCATGTCTCTCTACGAATAAAACAAAATATGTCAATTATCTCAAGAATTATCAACATGTACATGAATGAGAAAGTACTAATCAATTATGTAAAAAATGAACATCTTACTGAAAAAACCATTTCTAGGAGATGAGGCTGGTTCTCTTCAGTAGTAAGAGGAGCCGTAGGTTGAACATCAACCTCAGTTGCATGCACTAATGGACCAAGGCATGGCTACATTCACCAAATGATTAAATAGTTAGACATCGTGCATGTCTAGAAACAATACAAATGAAATGTATAATTACAAATATTCAAGTAGATGTACCTCACTGTGACTTATCCCTATTGTAGATGCGGCATTGACAGCGGCATCAACAATCCCACTAAGGTCTGGCATGGATGACTCTACATGCTGATGTTGTAAACATGTGAAAATAACATTAAGAAAAACCACTTGTGAAATGAATACATAGCTAACCAACAACTGCCATTGGAAGTGTGTACATTACCGTGGGATGAGTAGGTTGATCATCATGCATAGCCACTCTGTTCAAGGAAGAGGGACCTCGTCTAGTGTAAACAACCCCCTTATCTATGTTTGGACTACTAGGAGATCTATACCAAACAGGTGATGCAGGGATCTGTGATGACATCTGCATTCATAAAGTGTTACCATAGTTAGACATGGATTTGAATGGATGGAATAATATGTACTGAAAAAATAGCATGTTGTAATATACTTACCCATTTTTGGGACATATCTCCACCACGGGAGTGACCGCTTCCATCAATTTGGTGCTCCTCTTCAGATGCGTCTAGCATCTGCAAGTTTAAAAATTATATTTACATTAGCGATCTCTATAAAGGAGTGTACAATAAGAAATTTAAATATTTCGAACAAGATTCAATATGCCTAGTTTGATGGGATTAGGTGATGTGTCTCAACTAACCTTCTAAGAAATTTATGAATCATGTAAGATGTATTCTCATGGACAAGTTACAAATAGTAAGGGAACAAGAGACACTCTTTCCAAATTTTCCAAGCTAGTCATAAGTGGGGTCACTAGGGATGAATTAGGGAACTTGTTAGCAAAATTTAAATTTTATAATTAGATACTTTAAATCTTAAAAAAAAACTATGAATAAGAGAATGCAACTTTATCCATATTTTTCTCTAAATGTAGAAAGAAACATTAATTGAAAGAGTTGTTGTAGACCTATCTTTCTTGTTGTAGATGTAGTTGTTTGCTCATCTTTGGTTCTGTTTCGTACTAGGTTTTTGTATAGGACAATGATTTCTTTCACAAATTTTAGTTTTGGGCAATTTAGGGCCATCGTGTATTGTTTGTTCATATGTGCACATGCATCTTTTCCACAGAGAAAGCGCTCGGGTCATACTTTCGGGAAAAACTCTCTAAAATTAGTTTATATTTGTACTAACTATCTCTCTTGGGAGAGAAAGATGGTTTACATTCATAGGATTAAGAATCTATGGTTCTTAGTTCAGGGTGAAACTAAACAAATTAATGGTAAAGACCTAGATACATGGGAAGATAGATGTGATCAAGCAAGGGGACTCATAGTATAAACTATTTATGATAGTTTACATGTACATAATAGGGATAAGGATAACCCAATTGAGGTATGCAAAAATTTAGCTTCTTTATTTGATAAAAATGTTGATGTTTCTGCATACTCTCTTGAAAACAAAATCTATGAGTTTAGCCCTAAATATTTTGATAGAATAGCCTTTTGTTGCTGAAATTAAAACTTATATTTAAATGTTAAATAATTGTGGTAGTGATTACAAGAAAAATGATAATGCCCTAATTATTCTTGTAGAACAAACGTTACTTGAACTTCATTTGAGTAACTTCATTTGATATGTTCATCCAAACCACAGATAGAGTTATTGAAATGTCTAAAGGTATTATGAAACAACCTTTTGAATATTTTTGTAAAGGTTTGATAAGTGAGAAACATAGATTAATTTATTCTCATCAATTATTTAAGAGTAAAGCTCTAATGACACATAATAAAAATAATCCTAATAGATCTTTTAATGAAAACACTAAATCACATATTAAAGGATCAACCCCTCACCCTTATAATGATGATGATTCTTCTAACATGTTATCTAATAAAAAGGAAGTATATAATCATTCAAAGTATTGTGGGAAAACCAACCACCCTGAAACGATTTGCCTTAAATTGAGACATGAACTAGATAAAGCCAAGAATAAATCCCCCAATGAACAATCCATAGCCTTGTATTTCTATTCTATTCAACTTAGTAAATATTATTCTTCTATGGAATGGGTAATGGATTTTGGTTCTTCTAATCACATGAATTGTTCATTTTCTTTATTTACATCCTCTCACAGTATTAGGAATACATCACAAAAAGTTTGAATTAGTGATGATCAATATCTTTGAGTAATGGGATAAGGTAATGTTAAAGTTCATAATGGCACATTGGAATATGTTTTTCATGTTCAAGTAATTCTGATCAATTTTCTTTCTATTTATTATTCTTCTCCAAAAAGATATAAATTTAAAGTTTGGGAAGATAAATAAATTTTAAATGATATTGAACGTAACTGCACAATTGTTTCTTTAGGTCCTATTGATCATGTTGGTTTATATAAGTTTATTGGTCTTAATTCTTGTAAAAATCAACCTTTTTAATTCCTATGTTGTTCATTCTCATGACAAAAGTAGGTAAGCTCACTCGAATTATGGAAAAATGCAAATGATTTCTAAAATGGTACTTGGCCTAATGACCATTTCCATGAGGAACAAAGTTATGAGAAGAGCTTCATAATTCTGAAATCTGATTTTTGTAAGAAGCATATTTAAAAGTTGGATTGTTTTTTTCATGATGACATCTCATGGTAATTGTATTTGTATGATACAAGTGACATGATGAATCTATGTAGTAAGTGAAAATGATGGTTGTTGAGCTAAAATGTGTGGAATAATGCTATTGTGATGATATAAAATGCCCTATAACACGCCCCAATCACCTTATTCTATGTTTATTAGAGCAAGATAGTGGGACAGCTTTGTAGTAAGAATATACAAGTTTGCACTTTTCTTGAGCGATAGAGGATTCACAAATGATGGATTCCCAAAGGGACTACTTAGTAGGGAAGGGAATTCTCAATCTTGGAGGGCAATTCACTGTAAACAACAGGACGATTGAATGAATCTATGGTGAGATATTCATGTTACATGATAGATATGATCATGAGTGCATTATATCCATCATTCATGTCAAAGAAAACATTGAATTTAGTCTTGTCACTAGTAGCCAAATGGAGAAGATAACTATTCATACAAATAAGTATTGGGATAAATTGCATACTTTATCTTGGGTTATGAATATATTTGGTTTGGTTAAGAATTTGAAATTTATGTATTGGAAATCATATGGATGCCATACTTAATGCATAGAAATGATAAGATCTTCATGTTTACTTTGATGATTCTCTTAGATATGTGTTGGAATCCTAAAACTTTTGGAGGTGTGCCCATGTAGTGACGAGCATGACATTGTGAATACAAGTGAAGAATGAACACATAAATTACTATTGAAGAAATGAGAACACCATGTAAAATGTTATTACAAGAGGGAGGGGACATATTGTTCTAGTTTTAACCCTTTGGAAACAGTGCTATTAATTTTGTATAGATTGTAAGTATTCTCTTCATTACTATGTTTTCTCCACTCGCATGTGTCATATACCATGTGTAATAAATAAAATAAGAATAATAATATGTAAAAAATTAAAATTAATTAGTGCTGGGAATGAGTTTTGATATGTTTTTCACTCTTAGTGATGCCCTTTTTGACCTTTTACTCCTCTTTCACCTTCTTATCATTACTCTTTCTATAATTACTTATACTTTTCAAAGGATACATGGAAAAAAAACTCAAGCAATCTAAACGGTAAATTGTCTTTTTTTTCATGATTTTCTATTTTTTTTAATAAAGCTATAGAGTTAGAATCGGTTTTACCAATGATGGTCAGAATAGTTCCATATCTTGTAACCCCATTATAGATCTGATAACCTATCATCGATTGGAATATTAAGGCTTCTCCAAGAGAACATCGTGCACATGGGTTTTGTTTCTAGATTCCCTAAGATGGTTTTGTGTTGCTCAAATAGTCTCCAAGCTAAATCAACAGAGCGCTATCAATCAAACTTCCAGTCAACTTTATTCTTATACATGAATTTGTGCATAGGTTGAGTTCATTTCTAGGGGAGAGGGATATTTTGATGCATTACATGTCATGAAAATATCATGTAGTAACGATATGCATATCTGATTTAGTAATTTTAATTTTTGGTAGCTTAATCATATTCTGAATATTATTTGCAAGTTTTCATTACATGTTTTCATATATTTCCATTAAGAAGTGTGTCGATCATCTATAGAAATCAATTACTCATTGAAGGTTGAAGAACTAATTTGCTCATAATTTATTACAGGAACAACTGATGTCCTTAAATGAGTTGAAAGACCATGATCTGTACTTACAATATCACTTTAATAAACATCAATCGAGTGATCAAATATATCTAATTAGTGTGATTGTTTTATTCTTTTATTATTTTTCATGATAAGTGTTCCTAATTCATTAAGATCTTCTTGTAATCAAATTATTTCAGTGGGATAGAAGTCATTAATGCACTTCCACTACACACATAGTTTTGCCATTTCACAACCTTACATTCTCCTATTGATAATAAAGTGTAACAAAATTTGAAGCATATAAATTGTAGTACATTTTGGGGTGATTGATGGGAAATGCTAAAAAGCGATTAAAAACATTGATAGCTTTTATTTCTCTAGGTTTGTATTGAATATATTTGTTTTTTTTTTTCCGTTTGATTTCTTTTCATACAAAAATTCTAGATCCGATGGCGTATAGTCTGTAAGGCACAAAACAACCTCATTATAGTATTCCTATTACAACAATCTCACTAGCATATTTTGATTTCAATGCAATGAAAAAACAATAAATTGTTGTCAAACATTGTAGAACATCAAGTTAATCATTAAGTTTTGTTTAAGTCATATACTGACCCAATCGAATAGGTCTTTATGACAATTTGTGCCAAGCTTGACACCCCCCAAGGATGAAGCTATATATGGGACCTTCCACACACCATGTGAATATATATTATATATGTTCACATGAATATACTCATGCAATGTGTTACTTTAAATAACATGCCATTTTATCAAGTTGTACTGATGCTTCTTATGCTTACAACTTGGGCAGTAGAAGTATTGTATATCCTACACCAAATATGAGTAATCATGGGATATAAAGATAATAACAAGAATTGGAAAAGCTCAGAAACTAGCATCCTATTTACAAGAAGTGGTGGCATCTTGAACTTACCCTTACTTGAGCTTTTGTTAAACCTAGAGATGTATAGTTGGGATCCTCTAGAGATTCTCTATTTGGAAGAACTCAAGACCTCATGCAGGTCCCTCACAACTACATCATATCACAAATATTATTAGTACCATGAAAAATGATGATAAGAGATAGAACATATATTCAAAAAAAGTAAATAATACATTATTTTGCTAACAAAATCGTGAATTAAAAAACATCACCAACTCATTTTTTTCATTAGCTTGTAGAAAAAATTAGATAAAATTTAATAGATGTAATAAATTGTGTTCATCCTAGTTCCATTATAAATAAGAAATGCAAATATATTACATTCTAGAATTGTAATACAACAAGTATGCTAAGGTATTCACTCAATGAAAAATCCAGAATGTATCATAACTAGCACTAAAACCCTCCCAAATCCTAAAATGACACAATTTTACATTTGGCATAAATTGGGAAAGGACCCATGCCTCATGTGAACTTCCTCATATCCTGAATAGAAGTGATTTAGACTATGAGCACCCTAAACTCTTTTGTTATTGGTTTGTATCGTCTCTCTAACACACTTATGGATTCTCGCTATAGTGCACCCATAAATGATCATCGCTAATACACTTCTTATGTTGTAATGTTGTGCTAATCTAACATTGTTTTCTCCTTGTTTATTACAAGAATTAGGGTTTGTTGGTTGGTTCAATTTCATCCTTGTGGTCTCTTACGAACCTCAACATGGTATACAAGAGACTATGGGAATTCCTTAGTCATTTCTCTATTGTTTTATGTCCACAACTAGGGTTTATGTCCTAGATGCAACCCTATGGTTTATTGACCT
The DNA here is from genome assembly GCA_001517045.1 of Pseudotsuga menziesii. Classification (NCBI taxonomy): domain Eukaryota; kingdom Viridiplantae; phylum Streptophyta; class Pinopsida; order Pinales; family Pinaceae; genus Pseudotsuga; species Pseudotsuga menziesii. The sequence continues at coordinate 203,404 of LPNX010420182.1, read as the reverse complement.
ACTATTGTGTTGATTCAATGGACATTGATAAAATTATCTTATCAATCTTATCTTTTGTCATCCATAGCTACATGCCCATGGTTTATTGTTAAACATTGAATTGAGTAGTGATATTCTTGTTCAAGTATACCTATAAATAAGATTGTGCAACTAGATTTCGATGACTTATATATTACAATATCACTATGTAAGCATTGCTTGCTTATTTGTTTGTTGTTGATGCTTAATTTCATTTGATTATACCCTTTCTCAAACTATTATAAGTATTCCATGTCTCGATTGCCTTACCTTTTTTTATTTCAAACATCATCTTTCCTTAATCCATTTGCTAGTTTATTACATCATTTGTATCTCGAAGATGCATTTGTTTTGATTCTTTGTACTTATATTTATGCAAGCAAGGAAGAAACTAGGGGTTTGGGGGGTAAATTAGAGGATACTTGAAGTGTTATAGTTTGATTCCTTTTGTGAGATGGGGGTAGATCCTAGAGCATGTGACAAAGAAAACCTAGAGGATAATTGGAGATCTTTGCTTAGATAGCTTGTGTGAGGCATGCTTAGTGAAATAACAAAATTGGACTTGATGGTGTTCGTGATATCTTTTTGTAGATCATTTAGTGTGTCTAGAGAGCATGGTGGGTAGTCAAACATGTAGACCATGAAGGAAGGTTGCAAGTTGACATGAGCTCTATCACTGCCATGAATAAACAAGGGCATTCTGACAATTGTGGATAAAGAGATAATATGTGTATACATATGTAGGATCCCATATGTCTTGCAAATGAAAATGGATCTTGAACATAAATAGGTTTGTGAAACTTGATTTCAATGACTTCTATCCGACAATATCACTATGTAAGAATTTCTTTGTTATGTATATATTGTTGGTGCTTACTTTAATTTGATTTTACCTTTTCTCAAACTATCATAAGTGAGAAATGGATAATTCCTTACCTTGTGAGAGGCTTGGAAAGTAGGATAATATTCCTTAGCTTCATAACAAGCCCCACGAAATTGTGTAAATTTAGATGACACACAAGCGGGTTGTAGAAAGGAACCACCATAGCCATTCATTGATCTCCTCTTTGTTTAAAGAATAGTTTAATATTCTCTACTAAACATGACCAACCTTGTGAAGGTGGAAGCCCTTCTGGCCCCTGCCACCCCTCACATCACTCTCAATTACCCATGTCCAATGCATGTACTTGAAATTTTTTTATGTGCAAGCATGCATATTTCATCATAAAGAAACATTTACCATCTACTCAATAAAAGATAACATTCATTAAACCATTCATTCATTCAGTAGGGAAAAAAATATGGATGACATTATATTATCAAAAATAATTTCACAGTATTTCTTCAGTCACTTCTTTATATATATATTTTTACTATTTACAATAACAACAAGAAACTCATCATCTAGAACTTATTGTTTAGTTATTGGTGGTTCATCAAATTATTGCGATGACTTCATAATAGAGTACTTGTGAAGTGGATTTTTCCAAAAAGGGTCTATATTTGCTGCAATAATTTGAAAATGTTGCATTGATATATTCTGGTATTATAATGACTGAGTATTTCATTTTAAAAAAATATTTCAAATGTGTTTTTTTACCTAATGCGGCCAAATCATGTACTTCATATTCCTATCTAGGATCAACCTTTATAGTGTGACCCTCAACATGCTCTGCAGTTGAAACATGGAAAAGTACAACTAATGTTCACCATCTGCAATGCAATATTTAACATTGTAGCATAGGAATAAATTCATTACCAGGAATTGAAGCATGATCTTCGATTGGTTGTTGTTCATCATCCACATTTATTGGATTGTTGCTTTGCTACTCAAAACATAGTCAATATTTTACAGAAATTATTTATAATGAATAGATTGCACAAGTAATAAATCTTCATTAAACTATATAGATTTCATATACATGTGCGCAAGATAGATCACGAGAAGGCTGTGTTTTCCCAGACAAGATTTTTCAGCGATCAAGTCTTCCTTCGTGGGAACTTCATTGAATTGACTGGCCTACATATTTGCATAAAATCATGAATTTACCTTATGAGGTGCAATAAAATGAAAATAATTTGCAATTTATTATTTGGAAGCATTATTGGTTTTTCGATACTTACAATTTGTGCCTCCAAATTCGAATAACCACCAGACCCAAGCTTGTCCTGACCATTTTTTTGTTCTCTTGCCTTTGATGTGTCAGACAACCTATGAAAGTGTTGAAATACATTAGATGTTCCAAATTTGATATATAAATTAATAATAATAAGGTTTATAAATAGATTATGGAAAGTATTATATACCCCCCTGTGCATGGCGATAGCTTTCCTTGTTTTCTTAGATCCCTCTTGTTTCCATCTTACATTAGAGATTTCCACTTTGTAGCTGGAATGATCAGAGGGTGCTCATACCTAGGGTTCCTTTCTTGGTGAACCCTATATTGGTCCGAGACAATATTCATATGTTGTCCAACCTTCTTTAGGACCAACATTGCCTTTGCCACTAGTGTGTGGTCACATAAAATCTTTTAAATACAAATCAGATTTTATAAGTTCATCATCATATACAAGTAAAAATTATAAATTACTAAATGAATTTATATTATGATTCAATATTCCACAATTTACTTCCAAGGGATGAGATCTCTTTACAAAAACATCAACCTTTGCTCTAATCTCATATGTCTGCGGCCGAATGAATAGCAGATGAAGGATATCCTCATTAATTTATCTCAAGGTCTTCGCTATCATGTTAATCGGGTCTAGAGAAGAACCAATGACAACATCATGCATCAACTCATCAACATCAAAAGCTATTGATTTCTCTCACGTTGTTTCACACACCGAATCGGTGGTCTACAACAGAAATATATAAAACATTACTAATGTAAAAGCAATAGACTTAGGAAGAAAGTATATTAACAAAACATATCGATCATTATATATCAATAAAATTACAATTAGGTTTACCTGATCCTTCGATGTCGGTGTCACCTAATCCACAACTGCAAATGTGCCCCGATCATCCCCTTGCCAAAAAGAAGTAGAAAACATTATTAGAATGAAATCAATATACACACAAAAAAAACATTATGCTCCATATTATACTTGTAGAATTCCAATGAATTATACCTCCTTCTGCGAGGATCATCTACTCATCGGATCAATGGTTATATGGGACCTTCCCCAATAATAGGTAGGTTTCCCTTACAACACTATGCATAAAAAGCATAGAAAAAATTATCTAAATGAAACCAAAATACTCACGGTAACAACATAATAAGAAAACATTTTGACGTATTTAAATTATACAATTACAATTAGTTATATCTGTTCCCCTGAGTCTGTTGTTGTCTGATCAACTGTTCGGTGGTTTCCCTGATCAACACTTTGCAACAAGTATAGAGATAAAACTATCTAAATGAATCAAATATACTCTTGAAAAAACACAACAGTTTTTTTTTTGTTCATATTAAACTTGTACAATTGCAGCGATGTATACTTCTTGCCTCGAAGAAGGTCTGGTATCATCTACTACTAGGGACGTGCCCCTTACTACACCTTGCTTCAAAAACATAGAAACAATTATCCAAATGAAACCAAAATACTCACAAAAACAACATAATGATAAAACATTTTGGTGTATTTAAATTGTACAATTACAATAAGGTATACTTGTTGAAATGAGGCCATTGTAGTCTAACAAATAGAAGGGTGGTTTTCTAGATCAACACTTTGAAACAAATATACAAATAACATTATATAAACCAAATGAATATACTCATGGAAAAACACAACAAAAAAACTCTTTTTTCAAATTATATTTGTACAATTACAAAGATGTATATCTGCTGCCTTGAGGAAGTTGTACTCCTATGACCAATTGTTGGGAGATGCCCCGATCACTACCCTATGAAGGAAATATAGAAAATTTAAACAAAATTATAACAATAGTCTAACAAAAAATCCTTAAAATATAAAAAAAAAAGTTAAAATGTTGGGTAATGTGTTAGATGTGCCACTCCCATAGTTACTATGTTTGTATCAACTCGATTCAAAATGCAATTAATAAGAAACTCTTCCCGTGCATCTATTGATTTAATGGAACATACAAAAACACGGTTTCCTTCACGTCCCTAAAATATGCAGTTGTGTTTCTTAATTGTAGACCCTCGTTGTGTACTGTTTAGAAACCCTGCAATATTCCCTATGGCTTTTGGCCTTCCGTCAATGTACAATATTGCTCCTTTATGTTGATCTTTGTCTTTCGGATATAAATAATTTATTAAAATCCATATATGTGCATACTTTGCATATATTGTACTAGGCACACCCAATCTTTGTAGTTGTAACAGGGTCCAACCTACTCCATCAAATATGTACATCTATCGTAACCAACCATGATGCGACCCATGCAAAACAACCTAAACCATGTAATGGATATGGTGCAATTCGATATATTCTCTTGCTCACACAAAAATGTGTGCTTAGTTGAGGAATATCCTTGGGTACCCATTGTTCACTAGATGTTTGTACCTCAAGGGCACCTTGATGTCACCTATTGTCTCATCATCATAGGATCATAACCCCCCTTCTGCAAGAAAAAATTCCATGCGTTTATGGAATTTTCTTCTGATATTTTGACATCTAGTGGATATAATGCTTGTAGGCCACTAGATGTATGACTTTAATCTAGTCTTATTGAGCTCCCCTTGCTCAAGGAATAAAGATATAACAAATACATGTTTGGTTCTACCTGCAACATGGGAAAAAAATTCAAATAGGATCTTGTTGGGTATGCATAATTCATATTAGGAAATTACAAGGCATTACGGCATGTGTTTTTCACTATCATCATACATAGTTAGCAATTCTCCCCCAAGCTTGAAAATTTATATGTTGATTAGTAAGCGATTTTTCCTTTAATTGTCTTGCATGTTACAAATTGGAAAAAATGCCACAAATAATTTTTGAATGCCTCGAGTTCGTATAAGAAGGAATCATCAAAATTTCGAGCCTATGTGATGTTAAACTATGTGAGACATAGTTTGAAATAATCATGGAATATGCTTTGAGATTTATATATAAAAATGTGGACATAAAGTAATGGAATATGCTTTGAGATTTGGATTAAAAAAAGAGTAAAGGCGATCCCAATTCTAAAAGAGGATGATGATATTATGCTCTAAGGTGATATATTTTTTACATTCTTAAAGATATAAGTCCAATAAACATATTGTTATAATTATTAATCCTCCCTTGTCCAAATTTGCTCATATGTCTAAATCGGGAGTCATGTCTAAATTGGGAGTCCATCCAGTCTATTTATAGTCATTAGCACCATTGGTTAAACTTGACCTAATTGGGGCACATGTGTCAGTTACCAAAGTGTTGGGAACACTAATTGAGGCTCACTTCCACTTATTGCACTTGATTGCATAAGTTTAGGAGTCTCCTAGATCAATCCCTACAATTTAGGAAGCAACTGGGAGTGCTGAAACCAACCAAGGTTAGTTCACTTCAGTTAATGACTAGTCAAGCCAAGTTAGGAGTCAGTTACATTCAGTTCTAGCCCTCTACATTCAGTTAAATAATGGTTTAATTAATTGCACACGTGTGGGGCACATTTCTCACCTACCACAGTCAGTTAACCATTATTTAATACTAAATGTAACACTTGGTTGTGTTTTAGAACTCTGGTTATGATTTAGATAAGGACAGTTAACTACTGGGTCCTCCAATAGTGATTTAGACAATGTCTTGGTTACCTACAGTCAAGTAGAGTCATCAATTCGAAATTCCTCATGTGGATTCGAATTGCGTGTGGCTATTAAAGCTATCTTACATCATTGTAATTATTATCTGGATTACTTTTTTTATTAATGAAAGCATTCACAGCTGCAAGCCTTTTGCACTGTTTCATTCTTCAATGGCTGAGTAAATTGTGAGATCTTCTTTGTGAGTTGTGTGTTTGTCTACAGATCTATATGCTCAAAATTAACACATATATCTACAATAATGTAAGGTATTATGGATGTTGAAATGAATTTCTTCCAATAAAATACTATATAAGCTTATTGCTTTGTTACCTTACTAGTACAGATAATTTTTGAAGGGGGTAGAAGTTGTCACAAATGCACAAATTTGTGCACAAATTTTCTTGGAGGATATTTAAGTCTACATACGAGTACATCCATGGAGTTGGGTTACATTTTTTGGCAAGGCACTTTTGAAAAAAACAAAAAAAAATACCTCAATCGAGGTTTTAACAAAACCTCGATCTAGGTTTTAATAATACCTCGATCTAGGTTTGAAGACCCCGATCTAGGTTTTCAAAAAACCTCGATCTAGGTTTTAAAAAACATTGATCTAGGTTTTAAGACTTCGATCTATGGTTTAAAAAAACCTCGATCTATGTTTTAAGACCTCCATCTAGGTTTTAAGAAAACCTCGATCAAGGTTTTAAGGCTTCTATTGAGGTCCTTCTGTCAAAAAATTTATAAAAAGAGGTTTAAACGGTAGCTCAATTGAGGGTTTAATAAACCCTCGATCGAGCTTATTTAAAAACCTCAATCGAGGGATGTTAATACCTTGATCGAGGGCCTAAACAACAGAGAATTATCCCTCTTGCAAGAAAATCAATGTTTCTCTGTGTCTTCTAGGGGTGTAAACCCCACCATTCATGGCACATAACTGACCGGAGTTCATACTGATAGATTCATCACCGAATCCTCTATCGATTGAGGTATCATGCATGTATTTTGGAATTCATATGGGATTTATTTTTAATTTTTTCTAAAACTTACACTTAGAAAACCTCACAACAACTTCGAGGCAGCTCAAAGAAAAATACGCATGGTAAAAAATACACATCCAAAAATTTCTTAAAAATGCACAACCCACACATCGACACGTCCTCTTCAAAAGGGTATCTTTGGTTTTTCAATTTTAGAAAAAAGTGAAAAAAAAACTGGGATGGACACACATGTGTATAAAATGATGCTGCAATCAGATGTGAACACTTTCCAAAAATAATAAATAATTGTATATTGTGAAATAAATTAACAAAAAAATATGCAGACCACAGTACATTGTGTAGATCATGCTCATATAATTTTTTTTTAATTATTAATGTAAGGTTGAATTATTGGGGTTGGACTCGAGCCACTTATTAACTTCTTCAAATTGTTAAGGTCACATAGTTCATTAGATGCAAAATTTCACACATTAAATGACATCGAAATATTTTTTTTTAAATATCATTGGGAAGCCAACATAATATTCTACAATTTGTTTGTTTACTACAAGTCAAAATTCACATTGCATATATACGTTTTGGGGGCTTCTATCTAGCACATGAGTAAAAAATGAGGTTTTCATCGCCAAATTTGGCCAAAAAGTGTTACCCACCTTCATGGAACCACCCATACACAAACATGGGTTTGTGACACATTTGCAAGTTTTATGTCCACAAGTATTTGAGGCATTCAATAGGGCACTATGCATTAGTGGTATCCTTGGCATGCTCATGTGGTCATGATGAGGTATACATGAAATGAGGTATATCGGCCATGGGAATGGGTTTGACGCTAAACAAACAAATCTCATACATTAATTCCCATAATTGCTAAAGGAATGCCCATAATTGATGGCACACAATTTGGAATATAATTAAGGTATGAGTCTGTTAAGAACACTCGATATCTAGAGTATGAGCAATATAACATCTAAACTAGAATATTGTATGCCAATTTTGTATAAATCATGACAATGTGGGGTAACCATGTATCCATGCATCCATGCAGTAGATCTTTGTAACTACCTCTTATTTGACCTACGACAGAGATGGAAGGTCAAATAAGGTCAAACATATGCAATAAATCCTTGTGATCTGCCATTAAGGGAAGATGGGCAAGATCTGGTAGCAAATATCAACAAAGATCAGAGGTGAGGGTAGGAGAGCCTCACCTCCCAACTCAGAAACCCAAAAGAACACTCAGTCCTAAAACATAATAAGAGACACAAAGAAAAGGAATAAGAAAGATTCAATGCTTCATTAGGAGGCCAGATGCCTTTTTATAACAATTACAAATAGACCTCATTGATGAGGCCAACATAAACACAATAAATGCTGCTCATTATGTATACTAATATCTAATATATCTACTTAATACATTGTTGAATACATAATGGGGAGTGTGGGCCTCCCATATAGCCCATTCCTTTCAGTTTAAGTGGAAAGCATCCCTGCTTTCCTGCCTCTCAGTTTAAGTTGGAAGCCATGCTTGCAAAGAGGAGATGCCAAAGGTTGAAGAGGTGCTGAGCTTTGTTGCAATTTGATGAAAATCTAGACGATGTGTAGATGGTATAAGATGCGAGCAGGTGGGGGGATGCCCATGATGGTGGTGTTGTCATCTTTATTGTAAATAAACTAGAGGGAGAGATCTGTATTGTTTTAGATATGTGAACCTCCTCTCTTGCAACATGCGAGCAGGTGGGGATGGCCATATAGTTGTTGTTCGTCAACTTGTTGTTGTGAATAAATTAGAGGGAGAGATGTGTATTGTTTTAGATCTTTGAACCTCCTCTTTTGGTGGTGGAGATCTATGCACCCTTGGGGCTAGGAGACCTATGTATCCACTCACAAATGAACAGATACTGATACAAAAGCTTCTAGCTACCTCAAACTCCATGAAGGCCTTCTCTGCAAACAAAATAGTGTAGAGTACTGCTGGAGGATTGGGTGAATACAAAAAATGGAACAAAACTATGCAAAGTGCTATAGAGTATTTCAAAATTGAAACTTAAAGAGAACCCACTGAAAAGAGAACTAATACTGCCGCAAAGTAAAACTAAACCAAAAATGCGAGACCACTGCTCAGCTTGGACTAAGGGGAATGGATCCCTATGCAAAGGCTGCGAAAGCCAATGCCATGTTAAACCTCCAATACCATAAGCAGTAATTTCTTAAAAACAACCTTGCAGTCATCGCCATAGTACAACTTGAAAATATTAATGGTAACATAAAGGACCAACAGTCCATTTGCAGCAAGAAAAAAAAAGCTTATGAATATTGTGTTGAACCAAGAAATAAAGACATTGTGATGAAAATTGTGTTGAACCAAGCAAGAAATATATTGTGCTAAATATTGTGTTGAACCAAGCAAGCAAGCAAAGAACCAAGCAATAAAAACGAGTTTGCTCCGTCAAAGATAGCGTTCTGGATCTCTGCACTTTCTTCTTGAGATTGCGATCATTAATTTCCTCCTCTTCTTCGATCAAGTGTTCTGAAGGCACGCGATTTTGGCACATGATGGGTTGAAGGCACATGATTTCGGCACACAATGGGTTTCTTTAATGGGCTGAAGGCCAATTCCATAGTGTTCCCAATGCCACTTCCATTAACAAAGGAGATATGCTTTTCTATGGATATTTTGCAGTTTGTATCACGGTTGCTCCTAAAATCAGCCTTGCATGCATGTTTTTCATGTTGTCATAGATAGCACGCTGGATGGCATTCTTTAATTGGTTGAAGACCGATCAAAATGCAATCACCTACAACCAACAGAATAGTCAAATCATGATAATTGGAAGACATGTTGCTCTGATGCCGATCATATGTTCTCAAAACGGCACGAGCAGTTGAGGAAAGAACCAACTTGGAGTGGCAAACGTTGCAGTCTATCACCCTATTCTTCTTCGTGCTTCACAAAGATTATTGTGCACTCAAAATTCCAAAAACTCTAGATGATCACTTCTGCAATATATCATTGATCTGATTTTGAATCTCCTAGTTAAAACCACAATGTTGTTATCAAATATAGCCTTCAAAAAGGCAAACAATGAGAGCCATGTTTAGACCTATGCTCAGCTGGAGGAAATTCTCACAGATGCTAGAAACATTAACACCAGGCAATGGGTGCAATGCTTCTTGAATTATCAAATACCCACTCATCACATATTGCACTCTAGATCTCTCTAAGAATAGAACATGAATACGAGAAAGGGGGGCAAGAGTGACAAATGCAAGGCACGGGATGAGATCTGCGAATGGGATTTGCATGTGAGCTGGAACGAGTAGGGGACTACAATGATCAGAGGTGTGGTAGGTAGGGCAGCTATCAAAGGAAGGAATGTCAGAATGGATCTGCCATAGAACAAGCTACGAGCTCTATGTTTGCAGACCCAACCATTTTGGCATTCATCTCCAGCGCTACAACATGGGCGCAGCTAATGGAAACAAATAGTGGAGGCACAGTTGACAGGGGGAAAATGGTGAAATGGGCCCAGTTTTGAGGGAGTGAGGTGCAGCAATGGAGGATAAGCATGGAGTTAGGTATTGGTATCCATGAATGCAGTAATGTGTTATTGTTGCTTCCAAATAGTGAAGCACATAGCAGAGATGGAGGGCAATGCAGCAAAAATGGAGAGTAGATTCATGCATCTAATAAGTGGATAGGAAGACACGTGCTTGAAGGCATCTATCAAGGGCGCATGGGAGAACCACTTGGAAAAGGGATCAACCAAGAGGTAGGCTAACTTTCAGAGGAAGGAGGCTAACTTACAGAGGAAGGAGCCATCAAGAAAGGTGGAGCAGATAGTAGCAATGGGGAGAGGCTAACTTGCAGAGGAAGGAGCCATCAAGAAAAGGTGTACATGCTGTGCAAAGTGGTGCATAAAAATATCAAGGATATGCATGGATTTACATATTCACAGCGATTATGGAGGCATAGATGATGGAGATCCTGTTAGCAGAAGCATGCATGAAAGAAGCCAAAAAGTGGAGCAAATCTTGGCAGCTTGCAGGAAGGAGGGAATTCCTGGAGCCATGAATGGCATGTAGCATGAGATAATCTACAAGAAGGAGGGCGTAGAGGAAGGAGAGGTCAACAAAGGTGGAGCCAGAATGTAGCCATGGGGAGAGGAACACTAGAAAGTGAAGAAAAAACCTAAAAACATGCAGCAAATAACAGGTAGTGAGAATAAAATAGACACTTAGGTTTTAGGCACAATGAGCATTAGATAGCGAAAGCAAAAAAAATTAAAAAATAAATAAATTAAAATCTAGGTCTAGGAGCGAACTGCTCTAATACCAATTGATCTGCCATTAAGGGAAGATGGGCAAGATATGGTAGCAAAGATCAACAAAGATTGGAGGTGAGGCTAGGAGAGCCTCACCTCCCAACTCAAGAACCCAAAAGAACACTCAGTCCTAAAACATAATAAGAGACACAAAGAAAAGGCACAAGAAAGATTGAATGCTTCATTAGGAGGCTAGATGCCTTTTTATAACAATTACAAAGATACCTCATTGATGAGGCCAACATGAGCACAATAAATTTTGCTCATTATTTATACTAATATCTACTATATATATTTAATGCATTGCCGAATACATAATGGGGAGCATGGGCCTCCCATACAGCCCACCTTGTAACTACCTCTTATATGCAATAGCTCCTTGTAACTACCTCTTATTTGACATGCCAAAGAAATGGAAGGTAAAATAAGGTTTGGAGAAAGGAGAACCTTCCCTAGATTACCAAATCTCCAAATTAGTCTCACATCACACTCGCATGCCAAATATTCCTTATGGTGGGCTTGTATTGTGGTCCAAGTCTTCATTCATTTGTCATGTGCATAAGAAGTAGTTATTTTAGGGCTTAAGAAATTGAAATTTGGCCTCAAATATTTCTTGGGTGAGGAGGCCTTTCTTTGGTGTGCCAAATCATATAATGGATCTAGACGCCACTATCAAGACACACTTTGTACTTGGAGGGTATATCTTGTGGTTTGGAGCCTAGTTCATGGATTGTGTTTGTTTCATTTAGGACCCAAACCATCAAAGTTTGGTCCCAAACCCTTCTAGGGTGAGAAAACCCTACCTTGTTCCCAAACCGTTTCTAGGGTGATAAAACCCAAACATTAGAATTAGGCATGTATGGATGTCTGCAAGAAGTTGAGGGTCTCTTTTGGCACGTTAGATGCAATACAAAACTGAAAAAACAGGCATCCATCAACTTGGACGCATATTTTGAGACACTTACACAATGAATCTTGCAATCAATAAAAAACAAGAAATGTAGGAAATTGAATGACCTTTCCAAATATATATTTTTTTTCTATTGAAAATGCTGCTAACTATCTAAATTTAGATAAATTTTAACGGGCACTTTTTATTTTTTGTACAAATTATAAGGTATATGTTTTTGTGGGTGCAATGTCTGAGTGTCTAAATGATGGAATAAACTTACGAAAATTGGTATACATATAGGGAACATATAGGACTAGTGCATGACTATTTTTCCAATAATAAAAATAATATTTTTAAATTTGTTTTTAATTATCTAAGAGATCAAACCTCGAAAACGGTACGTCAATTGTGGGTGCAGCATTTGAATGTCTTAATGCAATTATTTGGAAATGGGTTTTTTATAGCATGTAGAGGTAGGTGTTCTTTAGTGCACCATACAATTTTTTTTTTAAATGGTTGAGAAACGAAAGAGATATGGATGAAACAATACCAGTGTGTTTTTTGAGTTGAGGAGTGATGACAAAAGATAAATAAGAAAAAAATAGAAAAAATTAGGTATTCTTGTTCAAATTTACATATTTAGAATTTGCAAAAAAACCATATCTGTTTCTAAAATCTCACGAAAAATGGAGGTGTGCAGCATAATTAGATGAACCGCTAAACACGAGCATATTGAAAATTTGGATATAATCCTGAATTTGCCATGGTTTATCATACTCCAATGAACAGGCATGTTGAATCCGAAGCAAAGTACAAAGCAGACACATAGGCATAGGAATTCCATGAAAGCATGGGTGGAGGCTCGGCCTTATCCTTTGGAGGGAATAATTTTTTGAATTTAAATACAACGCGAGCATGATTTAGTTGAAGCACAACGCGTACGCGTTCTAAATGAACAAAACGTATGCGCGTTCTAAATGAACAAAACGTGTGCGCGTTTTGTGAAAGAAAAATAGCGTTCATTATCATCATCACAATGCTCATCTTCATCATCATCTTCATCTTCATCATCATCATCATCATTATCCTCACCATCATCATCATCATCATCACCATCACCATCGTCATCTTCACCGTCCTCATCATCATCATCACCATCAACATCATGAACATCATCATCATCACCATCAACATCACGAACATCATCATCACCATCGTCATCATCATCATCATGAACATCATCCTGATCATCATCATCCTCATCCTCTTCCTCATCATCATCATTATCATCATCATCATCATCATCTTCATCATCATCATCATCCTCAACATCAACATCATAAATATCGTCATCACCATCGTCACCATCATCATCATCATCATCATCATCTTCATCATCATCATCATCATCACCATGATCATTGTTCATCGATCATCATCATCAACATTTCCATGTTCATCATCATCATCTTCATCATGTTCATCATCAACATCATCATCATCATCATCTTCATCTTCATCATCATCGCCATCGTCATCATCATCACCTTCATCGTCATCATCATCATCATCATCATCATCACCATGATCATCATCATCACCATCAACATCATGAACATGATCATCAGAACCGTCGCCGCCATCATCACCATCATCATCATCATCATCATCATCATCATCACCTTCTCATCATCATCATCATCATCATCATCAACAACACCATCACCATCATCATCATCATCATCATCTTCACCATCATCATCATCATCACCATTGTTGTCATCAGCATCATCATCTTCATCATCATCATCATCAACAACAACATCATAATCATCATCATCATCCTCATCATCATCCTCACCATCAACATCATCACCATCATCATCATGATCATCATCACCATGAACATCATCTTCATCATCTTCGTCTTCATCTTCATCATCATCATCATCCTCATCATCATCATCACCTTCATCATCATCATCATCATCACCATGATCATCATCTTCATCATCTTCGTCTTCATCTTCATCATCATCATCATCCTCATCATCATCATCACCTTCATCATCATCATCATCATCATCATCATCAACATGATCATCATCATCACCATTAGGTTCGTGAACATCATCATCATTATCCTCATCATCATCACCATCAACATCATGAACATCATCATCATTCATCATCATCAT
>LPNX010420182.1:94704-173329 GCA_001517045.1 Pseudotsuga menziesii | reverse complement strand
GGATAAAATGTGGTCCATTGGGTCTAATGAGTCTGCAGCGGGACAGGGGAAGGCCATACATGTGTGATTCACCTAGTGGGGTGAAAATCTCTATAACAAGGAGCCGTAGGTTGAACATCAACCTCAGTTGCATGCACTAATGGACCAGGGCATGGCTACATTCACCAAATGATTAAATAGTTAGACATCGTGCATGTACAGAAACAATACAAATGAAATGTACAATTACAAATATTCAAGTAGATGTACCTCACTATGACTTATCCCTATTGTAGATGCGGCATTGACAGCGGCATCAACAATCCCACTAAGGTCTAGCATGGATGACTCTACATGCTGATGTTGTAAACATGCGAAAATAACATTAAGAAAAACCACTTGTGAAATGAATACATAGCTAACCAACAACTGCCATTGGAAGTGTGTACATTACCGTGGGATGAGTAGGTTGATCCTCATGCATAGCCGCTCTGTTCATGGAAGAGGGACCTCGTCTAGTGTAAACAACCCCCTTATCTATGTTTGGACTACTGGGAGATCTATACCAAAGAGGTGGTGTAGGGATCTGTGATGACGTCTACATTCATAAAGTGTTACCATAGTTAGACATGGATTTGAATGGATGGAATAATATGTACTGAAAAAATAGCATGTTGTAATATACTTACCCCTTCCTGGGACATATCTCCACCACGAGAGTGACCGCTTCCATCAATTTGGTGCTCCTCTTCAGATGCGTCTAGCATCTGCAAGTTTAAAAATTATATTTACATTAGCGATCTCTATAAAGGAGTGTACAGTAAGAAATTTAAATAATTCGAACAAGATTCAATCATAACCCATGTACTTACATTCTTTAAGTAGTCATAAATTCCACCTCGGACTATGTTGTTGATATCAATGTCTTCAACATCATGTTCCAAGTGGGCTTCCTGCAAATTCAAAAATTGTAAATTTTAGACATTTTAATAAATTAATCAAGACTAACACATGAATTAACAAAATTATACATGTAATAACAAAATGACAAGTGTTTAAATATTACCTCAACTATGGTTTTCTGGGTCTCGGGTACAACCACACCGGGTGCAGTACCACTCCCGTGAGAGGCATCAAACTCCTGCAAGAGTAAATATTGCATATATATTATGAATCTTTTAATATGTTAGATATACCATGGAACAATTAAAAATTGAGTTCAATAACAGAGTTTTAAAACAAAGTCCTTACCTAACCACCAGTCATCGTACTAGAACCATGTCTTCGTCTAGGACCATAACAGGGTCCCCCACACGATTTGCAGACGTGCGGCTCGCTCTGAGGCACATCGGATGTCGGTCTATCCCCACCAACAGATGTCCCTCCACCACCAGAAGCTGGTGGTTGTACACTAGCAGAGGAAGAGGGCGCTCTCTGGTCAATAGTGGCCGTGTGTCGAGAGACCATCTCAGCTAGAGTAAAAAATGCATCCTATGTCTGGGAAACCATGTCATGTGCAGGAGGGATGTCTACCCTCGGTAGCTGGGCATGGGGTGCAGGTATCTATGGATTGGCATCTCTATGCCTAGCATGGGGTCGATGTTGGGGAATTCCCTACCAACTCCCTGGAATCCCAACATGTCAAAATAGTTGACATGTTTCCCCATCACAAACTCTGCATACAATTTTCAGAGGAAGTACATCGATGCTTCCCTATTGTTGTGAGGGGGGATGTCAAAAACCATGTACCACCTATCCATCCAGTTGTCCCTAATGGGTGGAAAAGTGCACCACTCAATAGAAATATGTGGCCTACCGATCTCCGGGATGTTATCTGTCCCAGGCACTCTAAACAATGAATAGATGGCTTGTTTTGTTATTTTCAGCTTTTTTACTTCATTGTAACTCAAGCCATCAGCATACTGTTGCCTTTTTCTCTCCCTGTAAGATGCGATGCTATACAACGCATCATTTGATCTTGCGATCGTATCAACAATAGATAATAATGAATCTGACAGGGAGCGGCGGAGCTCATATCCACCCCTCCAAGCTGAACCTATCTCTCTCAAATGGCCAATGAACCTCAGTATCTCTGCGTTGTTACGATCCATAGTAGCCACTGCAATCATAAATACAAATAAAATATCATTAGAAATATAAACACATGATATAATGACATATATAAGAATTGAAAACTGTATAACTATTGACATATAAACTAAATCTATCATGTAAATTTAAAGATTGATCTTGAATTTTACAGTAAAGAATAGGCGGCATAAGCTATTTAGAGTGTTAGTCTATTCATATAAGCTATTTATTGTTAATGAGAGGGGATATTGTTGAATGAAGTTGGTAATCAATTTCTAAGCCATTTATTAATAATGAAGATTATTATCATTTTGATGAGGGTGATATTCAACAAATATGTAGGAGCTATGATGAGGGTGAATTTCTAACCCATCCTTATTTATTAGTGATCATTAGTCTCTCTTGAGGTAAGAACAAGATGAGTTAACCTGGTTTCAATCATTATACTATGCCTACACCGAATAAAAACTTAAAGGGCATGTGGAAGCATGACACCCTTGGTATCAAATATGATTACTAAACATCCATAAAAAAAAGGCATATGTATTTCATTCATTATGAAGAAAATTTGAAGAAAATGAATATGTATTGTTGATTGCCATATAAGTGATGTATGATTTAAATGTTTAGGTAGTATAAATAAGAAATAGGAGTACAATTGAAAGTTGTGCCTAGAATATGAACTAAATATTTTTTATTTAGAAATGACTCGCACAAGTGCACACATATCATAAGGAGAAGAAAACTGAACCGAAAAAACATATGAAAATAGGAAAGTGTGTAGAAGTGGGCCAATGAAATAGAATGAAGTTGATGAATAATATTTATTTGGAATTTAAAAAAAAAACACTTGTGCATGTAGTGTCACATGGGTGGGTGAATAGTATAAAAATATGTAATAAATTAGTATTTCTATATTCATTTGAGAAATGCCTTTAGCTAGAGAGATTATAAAATAAAGGATTGATCTAGATAGATCATGTATTTGCACCTTAAACTTGGATGATTGTTGTAGTGCCAATATTTTTTGGTGAATTGTTGATGAATTTGGTCTAAATTTTGAGTTATTATTGAGAGGTGAGGTTCCTATCAATCTTCATGAATATCCATTCATATGAGTGAAGATTTTACCACATTGATATTTCAATTTATGGCAGCCTAGAAACTATTGGTTACACTCTTCCCACGAATCATTTCATCTACAGCAGCAAAATCTTGAACTTCTTATCCACATGAAGACCCATGACTATATACTGTCAGGAGAATGATGATGGAATACAAAAGTGGAAAGCATGAGGGTAGTAGAAATCATGGAAAGATGTATACATGTCTTTCCCTTGATGATGAAATTGCCAAAACACACTTATTATTCTTATGGAATGAGTATGGAAGTTGTTATACTAACATTGCTCTAATTTTGAAAGCAATTGAGTTAGAATATAGGAGGTTGGGTCTTGGTTGTGTCAAGCTCTTATGAAGAGGGACAAGGATATGTAGTAAAATATGGAGTCATGAATCCCTAACATAGGGACCTCTCAAACCCATGACAACGAATATGTTAAAATGTTTAATTTATATTGGCAAATGAATTCATTGCTCAGGAACTCTCTGTTAGATAGTAGAGAACCGGGCATTAAGATGGAATTTTACAATAAATTGATGTAGAAAATGAAAAAAACATGACAAAAATTGAAGAAATTACCTCACAAAGGGAAGGTTAAAATCCAAAGGTGGAGATGGTGGGCTCAAGCACACCCAAAATCGCGTATGCACAGTCGAGGTTTCGTCTTTGTTCGTCCAATAGCCGTGCCGAAAATGAGAAAGGGACAGCCTTGACCGGTTTAAAAATAAAAAACAGGTTTTAAGAATCACGTGCACGTTTTAGCAAGGGAAATCGTGCACGCAATTTCCTTTGCTAAAACGCGCACGCGATTTTGCTTCCTAGCCTAGTTGGCATGACCATTGCTAGCCTTGGGACTAGGCTTGGCAAGTTCGGTGTTGCTTGGGTTGATTTCTTTTTTTTGAATCAAGAGTGAATGACTTCACTCCACCATTGCATCTAAAGGGTCCATCAACTTATTTCACACACCCGTATCCTATTTTAGGGTTAATGATATCATCCAAAGGGAATGTCTCATGGGTTTATAACTGATTTGGTTCAAATGATACAACAGTAAAGCCTATTTTTAGATTGCAAAGTTAAGAAATTAAAATAAATGAGTAACCTGAGCATATGGTACTGTGATTGTGTGTTATTATCATCCACCAAGGGGAAATTCGACCCTAACTAGCACTTAACTTGAGATATTTGAAGCATTTTCTTGTTTTCCAAATGGCCCCACCAATAGCAAAAGGATAAAATTAGGCCATGTAGCAAAGAAATCTCCTATGGATTGGGGTAGACCAAAATAGACAGTATGACACCAAAAATCAATCCATTTCCATATATAGAGACAAATAAAGCTAACACTAAGTGATGAAGAACATACCTTATTCCGGATGGTTGTAGTAGATTCCCAGTGAGATTTTCAAAAAACACTTGCAACTACATTCCTGTAGCAAACCTCTAAAGACTTCAATGCCATTAAGGGTGAAAGAAGGGTAAAAGTTTTGTTACGCTATTACTACAAAAGGAGTTGAGCATGTTAGTGGCAGATGATAAATTTATTTAATTGCATGTCCAACCAAATTTTTTTTATTTCAAAACTACATGCATTGTAAAACACTCACTGTGCAATTTCGATCATACCAGAACAAGTCTTTCCAAAACATTCAACCATAATCTATTAATGGTTTGGCTGGAACCTGCGAACATTTTCATCATAGTGCATTTAATACATTACTATGTGGGGACAAGAGCATTATGATATATATTCTTGATTACCTTCTACATTAGCAAAATCCCTTAGCATGGATTACAGAACAGCTTCACATGCACACGAAACAATGTGAGGAAGTAGAATATTCTGACACATGAAAATCATTTATAGTGCACACTACATCATTGACAAATTGAATATACACAAAATCAGAAACGTTGTACAAGGAAAACAAGGATGAGACACATGTTCACATGGTTAACCTTGTCCATGAGGCTACGTCCACCAATTTGTTATCCATTTTATTTCTTTATCAAAATAGAGTAAATTACAATGTCTCAGCTCAACCATGGCCAGTTTACCTTACCTCAAGGCTCTTCGTAGAGTGCCTCCTGTAACTCAACAGCCCTCTTTTAGGACCCTTATAACTAGTTCATAAAATCATTAACAACCCCTTTGGCACAAGGTGAACTTCATCTTTAACACATCATTCAGGTATTCTATCGTTGAAAAATAAACCTAATACTCATTCAAGTAAAAGGAGCTACTATTGTCTAACAATTAGGGGTATTATTCATTAGACCCCGTAAGCATACTTTTATTCCCAAAGTACTCATTATGTAACGTCTGTGTAATTTATGACATAATCTCTTATACTGAATCCTGACCATCTCTGATATAATTCTTAATAACAAAAATATCATGAAAGTCCCTATACCATATGAGGAATACCTTTTTACTGTCAATGTTTTTATTACTTTCAAGCATAAAGCATCTTTGGCTAAGTTACCCCACTAAACTATACAAAATAATATATATAGATAGATAGATAGATAGATAGATAGATCCTCTAATTTAATCTCATTTCCATGTTTATGCTAAACGAGCTATTTGCTCATAGCTAAGTATCTTTCAGAGACTTTATTTATAATTATTATACATTATCCTCTAGAGCAAGCAATGAGCACCCTGACTGCTTGCTCATATCGCAGCCATAGGTCAGTGCTTAAAAGGGATTTTTCACACTCATTAAAAATTGATTTCATAGTTTACTAATCGATCACACGGGGTATGGGAACAGATCTGGAACCTAAGGAGAAGGGATTTACTCTTTTCGATTTAGAATCAACCACATCGTCTGGTATCAAATATTTGGATAACTTACCTATATAGTTTGATTATTCCTACCAATGAAAAACCAAAACAAACAATAAGACGCCATAACCTCATGCAAACAAACATGCAGTCAAGAAATAGGGCGAGGACGCATCTAGGGCTTTCTCTAGATTTTGTAAAAGGGAAAACCCCCAAAACACAACCATGGATATTGGAGAACCGTGGGAAATCAAACTCATTCATTATAAGGTAAGTGCAAATGTTACTCCCATAATAAACTCCCAAAGGTCTATACATCCCTTTGTTCCAAAGAAAGAATATAACTTCCTCAAACATAGCCTGTAACTTAAAGGCAACCGCATAGATCCAAATAAATCAAACCACACCGAAATTTCAGAGCTAAAGATTTTAACTACATGATCGAGATATTTCCATTGAATATGCAGGACGTCGAAAGGATGAGGGTAAGCTTTGGCCAAGTAGGCATACTGGAGAGATCTTCACTATCATAGCCGACAACCTACTGCACAATATTGAGCTCTTAAAAAAATTAATCTCTGTTAAATTTCCGTATGCTTAGCTAAGACATTAGTATTTCATTTCATTTTCATGAGAAAAGCATATACACAGGATCACTGAAAGATAGACAAGCACAACCATGAAAAAAAGGAACACAAAGATTTATCCTGGGAAAACCCTAAAGTGAAAAACCCAGCAAAAGCTTCCTCAATATAGATTCCCCCCAAAAAATATAAAAGATAAAACCAGCAAGGAGATCAAAGCTTGATCCTCCTCCTTCTCCAGCCTTCTCTTCTCCACTAATGTGCTACATAAGAGAGATTGTGTGTGTCTCAAATGAGGAGCACTACACCTCTATTTATTTTCATTCATTCACTTAAGTTAAATCATGTAGGCTCGAGCTACACATGTAGGCTCAAGTAACCACACTGGGGTGCTAATGACCCACCTTTACAATTAGAGGGGACTACCTCAAGAATCTTATTAACTCTTTCGATTAGGAGCATCGGGGTACAATTTAATACAAATGGTTCTCCTGGTAGGACCATCGGGGACCACAAAAAGATACATATAGAGTATTCTTCGAAGTTACAATATTTCAACACTCCCCCTTAATGAGAAGGGTATTCTACAGCAACATCAACAACAACAAGAGTAGAGATAAGGGACATCCTAAACATCAGCAGGGTAACACATCTATAAATCATTGGAAGCCTTTCAACATCATGTAGTCTTTATCTTCAATCTTCAGTCTTCATCATCAGCAACATCTTCAGTCTTTGATCAACAACATCTTCAGCAATTTTGATCTTTCAATTAGCAACGACATCTTCGGCACTTGGACCTTTCGATCAGCAACATCTTCAGCACTTTGACTATTCGATCAGCAATAACATCTTCAGCATTTTGACCTTTCGACCAGCAACATCTTCAGCAGTTTGTCTTTTCGATCAGCAGCAACGTCATCATATTCTGATCTGTCAATCTTAATCATCATCACATTCTGATCTTTCGATCAGAAACATCATCATCATCATCATCATACTCTGATCTTTCGATCAGTATGTCATCATCATCATCAGCAACAACCTGCAATCCACAACTCAAAGACAAAAAGTATTTGGACCACTTTTGGACTTAAAGTCCAAGGATGATACAATCCCACCACATTCTCGACAATCGAAGTTACCGGATTTATTACAGGAGAATCAGTCCCTATCACTTTAGGACTATGTCCAAGGATGATGCAATCCTACCACATTCTCAAGGACCGAAGCCACTAGATTGATTACGAGAGAATCAGTCCCTATCACTTTAGGACTATGTCCAAGGATGATGCAATTCTACCACATTCTCAAGGACTGAAGCCACCGGATTGATTACGGGAGAATCAGTCCCTATCACTTTAGGACTATGTCCAAGGATGATGCAATCCTACCACATTCTCGAGGACCAAAGCCACCGGATTGATTATGGGAGAATCAGTCCCTATCACTTTAGGACGATGTCCAAGGATGATGCAATCCTACCACATTCTCAAGGACCAACGTCACCGGATCTATTATGGACAGATGTCCCGGGATGATACAATCCCTCTTCATTCTTGAAGACCGAGGTCTCCGTATCACTTTAGGGCAAGTGGCCAGGGATGATACAATCCCGCCACATTCTTGAGGATCGAGGTCAATGGATCTATTATGGACAGATCTCCCAGGATGATACAATCCCTCTTCATTCTTGAAGACCGAGGTCTCTGGATCACTTTAGGGAAAGTGCCCAGGGATGATACAATCCCACTGCAACATCACTACTTCCCCTTTCGGGGAAGATCTTTTTGAACCACACCAAGCTTGTCTCGAAAGTGTTCGAACTTCACTCAGGACAGAGGCTTTGTCAACACATCAGCAACTTGTTCATCAGTACTCACATACTGGAGCTTTATGTCTCCCTTCGGCATCATATCTCGAATGTAGAAATATATGATTTCTATGTGCTTTGATCTGTCATGAGCACAGGGTTCTCTGTCGTCTTTATACAACTTTGGTTATCGCATAGAATCACTGTAGTGTCCAACTCTTGGTTGAATAATCCTGACATTAGCTTCTAAAGACATATGGCTTCACATCTAGCAGAGCAAGCTGCTATATATTCTGCTTCAGCTGTGCTTAGTGCAACACTGGATTGCTTTCTGCTAAACCATGAGATCATAGCAGATCCTAGACTATAACATCCACGTGATGTGCTTTTTCTATCTGAGATACTTCCGGCCCAATCTGCATGTGTATAGCCATACAATATATACTCATGGCTATTATCATAATATAGACCAAAGTCTATAGTTCCTTTCAAATATCTCATCACATGTTTTGCAGCTACCAAGTGAACTCGTCTAGGTTGAACTAGATATTGACTTAAGGTGTTCACAGCAAAACAGATGTCTGGTCTGGTATTTGTTAAATACATCAATGACCCAATGATCTGTCTTTAATGAGTCACATCCACTAACTCTATTGAGTCATCAGTTAACAACTTCAAGTTGGAATCCATGGGTGTGGACAAGGCTTTGCATTCCAACATGTTGAATCTTTTCAATATCTCTACTGCATACTTTCCCTGATTGAGAAAGATTCCTTCTGAACTTTTCCATACTTCCAGACCTAGGAAATAGTGCATTAACCCAAGTTCTTTCATCTCAAATTCTTCTGCTAGTCTCTTCTTGTTTTTCATAATCTGTTTCTCATTTCCTGTCAAGAATAAATCATCCACATATAGTAGTAGGATGACAGGTTCATTTTCTACAACCTTGAGGTAAAGGTTAGGATCAGCTTTACTCTTGGTAAAGCCCAAGCTTGACAGGAAACTATCCATCCTCTCATACCAAGCTCTAGGAGCTTGTTTAAGACCATACAAGCCCTTCTTCAACTTGCATACATGAGTATGTGTGTCTTTAACTTCAAATCCTTGAGGATGTTCTATGTAAACTTCTTCTTCGATAACACCATTCAGAAAAGTTGTTTTCACATCCATCTAGTGTAAGTCCCACTTCATTATGGATTCAAGTGCCATGATAGTTCTAATCGAAGTATATCGTGCTATAGGAGCAAATGTATCTTCATAATCAATTCCCTCTTTTTGAGAGAAACCTTTTGGCCACAAATCTTGATTTATACTTCTCGATACTTCCATCAGCTGCATGCTGTATTTTGAATATCCATTTGGAGGATACTATACTCTTTCCTTCTGGTTTGGGAACTATGTCCCATACATCATTATTCATTATTGACTGGTATTCTTCAGTCATTGCTTCTACCCATTCTTTCTTCTGTATCGCTTCTTCATAGTTTGTAGGTTCTTGTTCTACCAGATCACACATCAAGGCTATATAGTTGGAAAAAGTATTAGGTTTCTTTCTTTCCCTTGTAGAGCCTTCAGGAGCTCCATATCTTTCTGCCTCTTGTAAAATTTCTCTTGTCCAAGAAGGCTTTCCTTTTCTTGATAACTCCATCATGGGAGGTTCTTGTGGTTCTGCCATGTCATGTTCTTCAAAAGCTTCATCTTCAGGGAGACATGTAGTTTCTTTATTTCTTGGTGGTGTCTCTTCTTCATACACTTCTTCAATTTGGCACTTCCTGGATATCTTGAGAGCTACCTCTTCATCAAATGTCACATCTCGACTAATTTCCATGTGGTGGAATCCAGGAATGTAGATTCTGAATGCTTTGGATACTTCACAATATCCAACAAATATCCCCTTCTTTCCGGAAGGGTCTAATTTGGTTCTTTTCTCTTTTGGTATATGGATATATACTGGACAACCAAATATCTTGAGGTGACTTACCTCGGGCTTCTTTCCCATGAATATCTCTTCTGGAGTTTTAAACCCAAGAGCACTGTGAGATATTATATTTTGTACATACACAGTAGTTCTTGCCGCTTCTTCCCATAGGTGCATTGGAAGATCTTGATCATATATCATTGTCTTCACTGCCTCCATGATGGTTCTGTTCTTTCTTTCCGCTACCCCGTTCTGTTGGGGATTGTAGGGAGTATTTAGTTCCCTCTTTATTCCTGCATCTTTGCAAAAGGCATCAAACTCTTTTGAGGTGTACTCTCCTCCATTGTCTGATCGAAGAATCTTAATTTTCTTGTCAGAAAGATTCTCTATCAAGGCTTTGAACTCCTTCAATTTCTCAAACACTTCACTCTTTTCCTTCAAAAAGTATATCCAGGTCTTTCTTGAAAAATCATCAATAAATGTGATATAATATTCAAATCCACTTAAGGATGTGGAAGACATTGGACCACATACATTTGAATGAATCAATTCCAACGTACCTTTTGTTTTTGTTTCACTCTTCCCGAATGGATTCTTGATGTTATTTCCCTTCGCACATCCTTTGCAAATGCCTTCATGCTTGATCTTCATGTTTGGTAATCCCGTCACTACTTTGTTCACATGAGGTAGAGCCTTGTAATTGATGTGGGCAAGCCTTTTATGCCATAGTTTGCTAGGGTTAGTGGACTCATGCACAAAGGCTTTTTCTGAGTGCCCCTTGATTTTATACAAGCCCCCTTCTTCTTCACCAATGATGATTGCATCTTCAATATTCTTTCCTTTGGGCCACATAAGTACTTGACCATATATGAAAGCAACTCTAAATCCTTTCTTATCTAAAGTTGAGTCAGAAAGTAAATTTTTCTTTAAACCAGGTACATATAATACATCTTTCATTTTTAAGGGATTACCTGATTCAAGTTTGTAGCTTGCTTCACCAACTCCTTTGATCGGATATTGATAGTTATCTCTTAGGGATACTTTCTGAGGATATCTCTTTTCTTCAAGTTTGGATAGAGTTTTTTTTTGTCTCGTCATGTGCTTTGAAGCACCACTATCAATAATCCAAGTGTCTTCTCCAGGAGTCACAGGCCCAGAGAGAGTAGAAAACAGTACATATTCTTCCACATCTTCTTCTCTTGCTTGCTTTCTCGGAGGTCCTTCATCTTCTTCTTCTCCATCCTCATCTTCAGCTAGATTAGCATGATATCTTTTGTTGTTTTTTATCCTCTGCTGATATTCTTGCTGCTTTATAGGATAGTTGCTGGCAATGTGTCCTATCTTGTCACAGTGGAAGCATTGAAAACCAGAGTAGTCCTTACTTGATAGACTTTCTTTCGATCTTTGGAATCTTTTGGGAGGTTGATGCTCTTTGTGACTTCCATTCTTGAAGATGGGTTGATTCCCTCTTCTTTTTCTGGTATGAGTGGCTAGGGCTTGATCATCCTCTTTTAGTAAGGCTTCTCTATTTTCCACTCTAGTCTCCTCTTGAATGCAATATTCCCATACCACATCAAACTGCATGCTTTCCTTCGTGGCACACATCATTTGAATGAATGATTCCCATGGTCTAGTGAGACCATTGAGAGCAGTCATGACCATTTCATCTTCATCAAGCTTATCTCCAATAGCTTCTATTTGCTCTTTGATCTGGGAAACCCTTGAAAAATAGTCTTGGATGGATTCTCCATGACTCATCTTGGTTCTCTTCAGTTAAGCTCTTAGATTCATCTTCCTGTTGATGTTTCTTCTCTCAAACATTCTGGAAAGGGCATCATACATTTCTTTTGAGTCTTCTTGGATGACACTTGAGGAATCAAGTGATCCTTAATGGAGTCAGCAATAATTATTTGTGCCCTAATCATATCCTTTCTGTGCTTCTCCTTGGCTTCAGCTTCTTCAAGTTCTGACACTTCCTCTTTGACATACTTATCAATATCATTCTCTTGGAGAATGAGACAAATCCTGTATTTCCATGCTCGAAAATTCTCTATGCCTTCTAGCTTGTCTTCAAGCTTAGTGCTTGAAGTCATCTTGCTAGAAAATTACAAAAAAAATTGAAATTTTGTGGAATGAGAAACTGACCTTACCAGGAGATGTGCTTGAATGAGGTGAGATTACTGATGTACTTGGATTCTGGAAGTCTCGATTCTTCACCTTTCAAATCAGATGATTCAGCTTCTGCAAAAATGCCTATCACTGTTTCTGTGATATCTCTGCAATTTCTGCCCCTCTGTGTCTAAACGTTCATACTAAGGTAACCTTGTATGTACCTGATCCAACACCATAGGTTTCATCAAAATTGGTTTCACCAATTTGGATTTATGATCCTTTTCCCAAGGTGACCTATTACAGGACTGCTCATAACAGTGAAGTTGTACAGCATTCCATGTGTCATTGTTTCATATTCTGGGTCTGAAATTTGGACCACAGAAATTAAAGTCAGTGCCCTTTGTGGAAAAGCTTCAGAAATTCTATTTGGACCTTTGTAGCCCAAGCTATATCAATTTTCCCGAGGTGTCCTGTTTAGGGATGAATTCTGGAAGAGTCTGGAACCCTCACTTGGAGGGATCATATCTCCCAGAGTATAGAGAATCTAAGGCTAATTTTTGGACACAGTGTACAAAAGGGTTTTATCTTCGGCCTCTGCAATTTTCTGCTCCTAAACCTTTTCCACTCTCGGGATATAGAGAATGTACCAAAACATAGCAGTTTTAGTATTTAGGGTTTTTCTAGCTCGGGGTCAAACTAGGGTTTGACTTTCCCAGAGTTTCACCCAACCAAAAAACTTGATCTAGGTCTCTAGGATTCGATTTTGATGAGGAGAGCAATCCTATGCTAGGCTCACTCAAAAATTCTTCTTCTGCAAGAAGCCCTAATTTCCCGCACCAAAAACTAAAAATGCTTGGAATTGAATTCCGCTTCGACAGAAAGATGTGCCCTTTAATGGAGAGTCATCCTAGCCTTCTTTTGCTGATCAATTGTGGAGAGAGAACCAAAAATTAAGAAGCCCTAGATTCTGTAGCTGCATAATGTCTTCTTTTTAGGGTGGCTCTCATACCATGTTAAATTTCCATATGCTTAGCTAAGACATTAGTATTTCATTTCATTTTCATGAGAAAAGCATATAAACAGGATCACTGAAAGATAGACAAGCACAACCATGAAAAAAAGGAACACAAAGATCTATCCTGGGAAAACCCTAAAGGGAAAAACCCAGCAAAAGCTTCCTCAAAATAGATGCCCCCCAAAAAAGATAAAAGATAAAACCAGCAAGGAGATCAAAGCCCGATCCTCCTCCTTCTTCAGCCTTCTCTTCTCCACTAATGCGCTACACAAGAGAGAGTGTATGTGTCTCAAATGAGGAGCACTACACCTCTATTTATATTCATCCGTTCACTTAAGTTAAATCATGTAGGCTCGAGTTACACATGTAGGCTCAAGTAACCACACTCGGGTGCTAATGACCCACCTTTACAATTAGAGGGGACTACCTCAAGACTCTTATTAGCTCTTCCGATTAGGAGCATCGGGGTACAATGTAATACAAATGGTTCTCCCGGTAGGACCATCGCGGACCACAAAAAGATACATATAGAATATTCTTCAAATTTACAATATTTCAACAATCTCTAACTCAGAAATTTTGAAAATAAAAAGAATTAAAAACCTGAACTAGCTCATCATATCATCTAGATGTTGAGCGTGAGGTTTGGTCTGGTATGCTTCTTCCTTTCTACACCCACGAACTAGATAAAAAAAAAAAATTATATTACCTAGGCCCAACTACTTCAAAAGAATGATTATACCTGAGTGAAAGGATGCCCACACTTTGACAACTGGTTCCATCATCTAGCCTGCAGAGGTAAATGCCTGAT
The DNA here is from genome assembly GCA_001517045.1 of Pseudotsuga menziesii. Taxonomy (NCBI): domain Eukaryota; kingdom Viridiplantae; phylum Streptophyta; class Pinopsida; order Pinales; family Pinaceae; genus Pseudotsuga; species Pseudotsuga menziesii. The sequence goes on along the minus strand of LPNX010420182.1, from coordinate 159,092 downwards.
TATGTAAATCTTAGGCTTACCCAATGCCGAGGTCGTTCCCCCTCTCCAGCGAGTGCGCCCCTCCAGACATATATACTACTTGCTTCCTTCAAAATAAGGCCATCCTCATCCTATCAGTCCAGCCCAACCCTGACCTGGTACTGCTATTGTAACTGTCGGAGAGGTTTTTATGCCATTATCGTGGCAACCGTTTCATCCCTAAGATCACTGTGAGTTCAGAATTTATTTAATTCCTTCCTCGACATGACTATTGCGTTCAGAAATTATTTAATTCCCCTCCTCCTGTCAAGCCGAGATTAACGCATAGATTTAATCCATTAGTTTTGATGAAGCAATTTAATCCTCTTTTAAAATAGAATATAAAGTTTACAATGTAAAAGGGATTTGAGTAATCTTTGTCAAAAAGACCTAATCAGTCGTTAGGTCTAACAAAAAATAATTCCATCATTTAGACTTTAAAATAATAATAATTCATGTCTTCTTTTTATAAAAATACTTTAATGTCCAAAGGACTTAATACTATATTTTTCTTTGTCCTTATGATATAATTTATATCATAACACTCCATGTTTGCTTATTTATTATTTTCCTTATAGATGGACTACAAACTATGATACTTGTCTTTATGCATACTTAATTTATCATTACATCATATGTATTTTCTATATGGTTTTTCTTATATATAAATTTTGAATTAAAAATACTTTGTCTTTTATGAAGACTAATTTGTCATTTTCCTTCGTCCTTATGATATACTTTATATCATAGGCCTTTTATCTATCAATTTTTCTTATAGATAGATCTTCAATTAATAATACTTGTCTTTTAATTTTTCTTTGACCTTATGATATGATTTATATCATATGTCTTTTGTCAAACCCTTTTTCCGATCCCTTAACCCTAGTTCTTGTTGCACATGTGTTCTTCGACCCCTTTGTGTTATTAAACTTTCTCCTAACTTTCAGGTTTCTTTTGGTGGGGCCTTGGCACTTGAGCTCCTCACCCAAAAGCCCTCATATAATAATATTTAAAATCACAAAAATGCTTAGGGGTATATAGCAGGAAAATTACATCCATTCCCCCTAAAATTAACATCGTCCTCGATGTTCTTGTCCTTCAATAATTTTTCCTTTCCTTTTGAGTCGTTGTAACACCTCGGTTTTGACCCCGTTGCATTAATTGTACATGATGTATATATTGTAATGATCATGGTGTGAAGCTAAAGGCCAAGGCCCCACCATTGATCGGTCATGTCATGTCTTGGATTTGAATTTGTCACCGATTGTATATCGGGGGATGCGGCATACGTTTTGAGTTATCCTCATGTAAATATGCATCTATAATTAAAATGAACACAACCAGCTACAGTCACGGCAACTAAATCGAAAGGGGCATGATTTTCACAAGGATAAGGGTGGGGGAAATTGTCAACCATGGCCAATGAGAGAAATCATCCATGTATCTTCTTCCTTTTCTTTATTCCAACCACCTTCATTAAAAAAGAATGCTGGTGGTTGAGGAAGTTATGATATTTGGGGAGTGGGGTTGCAGGACTGTCAATCCTCACCCACACGCACACTCTACCCATGATTTTGTTTTTCATCCCTCACGCAGACACTCCTTCCTCTCCATGAGTTGTTGAACATCCACGCACTGCAATTTCGCATCCTCCTGTAGTTGTTCACCTTCACGCACTTCCAATTGTCTGCTCATTGCAATCACGCACAAGAATTTCCCTGGTTTTACCCACGTAAATTTTCCTCTGCGGATGGGTGAATGATGCGGTTGTATCTCTCCCTCACGGACTGAATCATGGCTTCTGCCTTGTGGTTACTCACGCACAAGCCGAGAAGCTGTAGTTTATTCCCCCATATGGTCTTGCTGTGTTTGTTGTTACGTTTGGGGGCTGTGGTAATTCGATTGGGAGTCGTTTTGGCCACGATAGGGCCAAGAACGACTCACGAAATCGTTTTCCCACAGTGGCTGGAAACCACACAGACAGAGCTAGAGGGATGGCTTTCTTCTCCATAAACCTAGTGGCTGGAAACCACACAGACAGAGCTAGAGGGATGTCCTTCTTCTCCATCGCCCCTGAATAGAACTGGAAGGGAATGCAGGGCCTGAGGGACTGTATAGCAGAGAAGGGACTGATTCCTTATGTTGGGTGTGGTGGGTGTTTTAGGGGTCAGGCTAGTTCTGGTGTAGGTGTTCTTGGCTCTGAAATGATCTCACCATCTTAGCATTTAGCCTTTTCCACTCCTTAATGACCTGATAAACCCAATTGTGTTGGCTTGGCTGTGTTTTGTATATCCTTGGCTATGTGTAAGCTTGCTATTTCCCTTATTCCTTGGAGAATCATGCCCAACTCGGGGGTGGCAGCGCTGCTGAGAGATTAAGGAGCACGCTGGCCTATGGTTGGGTGGAACGTTGCAGCGACGTAGCTGGTTGCGGATCGAGTTCATCAGAAGATAAGTGATTTTGTCCATTTTACTTCTGCAATCTTAATTTCTGTTAATGAAATTGATGAACATGTTAAATGAATACATGCATGTATAAATGCTGTTGTTTTTCCATTGTGTATGATGATTAAATTGCATATGTGCATGATATACTGCAACGCTCTTTCTTTTAGCTTTCTGCTTTGCCAATGTTGTGTATGCATATGTTCATGGGGCTTTTAGCCCGGGTGTTTGAAGCTTGTAATCGCGTCCTCTTTGCCGGTCGGAGGCATGGGGATGTGACAGTCGTCCTTGCTTGCTTTGTATTTCCTGTCATGATCCTGCATTTAAAATCATACATATGCATGTATACTAGCATCGACATTGAAACAATGTAAAACTTAGAAATCAACACTATACAATGGTTCCAATATACATGTCAGTTCTATTTTCCAATAAATAGACATATTACCTCATTGGTACCAATTTACCTGTAATGCACATACCTCTTCCCATCATTATTCTTTTCTTTGGATGTCCTCCATCCCAACACTCCAAGTGCTAACAGTACTCCAAATACCAATTTAAGCCACCCAACACAGGGACGATACCGTTCATTAGGCGTATCTCCTAGTATTATTCAAGGTGCTTCACCATTATTCTTTTCTTTGGATGTCCTCCATCCCAGCACACCAAGTGCTAATAGTACTCCAAGTACTGATTCGATCCACCCAACACAAGGACAATACCCTTCCTTAGGCGTATCTCCTTTCCGTGCTCTTTAGAGTGCTTCACCAAGATGAGGCACTTCCGTTCCTGCACACCACCACAACGCCTAGAGGTTATTCTCTTCATAGAGTCCCCCACTCTTATGACAGTCCTCTCAATGCGTGCGGAACAACTCTTAACTAAAATGTCTTACATCTAGGCATCCCCAGAATGCATAATGGTCCCTCGCTGGCCCGGGGGAAAACATGTAGCTTTCATCCACTACCTCCATCAGCACTTCCTCGTGGTGACAACTTTATGCATATGAGATTTTTCTCATGTCTTCATAACTCATTACAGTCCTAGAGATTTAGCACTCCTCATGGCCACAATTTTCCATGCCTCCAATCACTCCATAGGTGGTGATTTTATCATTAATTCAAGAACACTGAACTTTTGAGCTTAATTCATGCCTTACTCAATTTCTCATTCATCGGATAAGAGCCTTTTCAATTTCTTTTAACACCAGAATTAATAAGAAGGAATTTACAAGAAGCCACAAAACCTTTTCAATTTCTTATAACAACATAATTCGCAAGAAACCACATAAAACCTGGGAAATTTTATAATGCAGACACCCCTTACTCATTAACTTCAATTTATTACAACATAATAAAAAATTCACTCACTATTGCAATTTTAGATATACTACATCTGAACTTTTTATCTACTAGATATTATAAGCCTTCAAGCAAATTATAGAATTATTGTGAACTGTGAACTATTTATCAACTAGATACTATAAGCCTTCAATAGGGTTTATGGGTGCTCTTGCCCTGTGAGGCCGATGTTGTTATTTGGCTTGATTCGGTTGTATCATAGTGGGATTATCAACTTTCGTTTCTTATACATTGTGTATCTTCCTAAAGGAGTATGGTTGTCCTAGATCCTTGGGGCATGTAATCATACCTTTCATTTTTTGTAAATACTAAAATGCATATAATTCTTCCCATTTACTCAAAGAAAAATTAATGTTACCGTTTGATTGGTTGATTATGCATAATGATCTGGATCTCATCCTATGGATGCTTCTACATGTAATTCACCGTGGTTCTATGACCAAAACCAATTATTCTTAAAATCAGTATTGAATTCAAATATTGATTGATTGAGAGCATATATTATCCTCAAAGTACTTGGGATTCACTTGAATTCACATGGGAAGAAAATTGTTAAATGGAGGATAAGATACATATCATCTTACGGTACTAGACACCAGAAGTTGGGAGATGGTTCACTTACTTCAGGTGTTTATTGTTGGGATGTATAATATAGGAGACAAATTACACAAAATGTGATCCACTCAGAATTTCTAAAATATTTTAGTCAGAAACCATACCAGTGTCAAACACAGTAGGAAATGATCATATAAGGTGCTATTAGAAGTTAGGAGCACAGGATGGTGCCAAGTTGATGGCAGAGGAGTCATTTTCAAAATCTCTTTCAGAGATTGAATGGGACAAACACTTGAAATGTGACTATGTTAAATCATTGATAGAGACGTCGATAAAAACATTTGTTTGATGCTTCCAAGGCATTGAGATATTGCTTCTCATACAGTGGTAGCTGGTCTACTCCATTATATTTTGTGATATCACTGACTGAATGGTAGAGATATAGGATGAACAATGTTGTGGTGTAAATCCAATGAAATTGCTGAATAGGTGGAATGAAAGGTCCAAATTTTTTTTAACCTAAATTTATAGGAAGTTTAAACATTTTGTTAAGAGTTGAAACAATGGCGCAGCCATTTTATTTACCTAAATAAATCATTTTTAAGGAAGTTCTGATTGTATTTTAAAAAGGATCACTAAGACTGCAAGAATCGTACAACAAACTAGAACTGAAGTCAAACCTACAGTTCAACATATACTACATGACAATTGTCAAGAAAATACCAAAGGATCTACTGTGACGATTCGCCTAGCCAGAATCATTCATGTGACGGGGATAGACTAATCAGCTTAACGTACTTGTGAAGCTTTCATGCTCTTGGATTTTATGGAAGAAAGACATATTCTCAACACTAGGTTTTCTACTAAATAAGTAAACAAATACTAGAAGAATTATCTAAGTATGCCCAACTTGTCAAACAATCTTGCATAAATGAGAAACTATTTCGGTGATGAGTCTGCATCTCATGGAATATTTCATTTTTCAAACTAACTTGTTTTTCTCATCATTGGCATCATTTTTAAAACTCTTTGCAGCTCTGGAAATCTAGGTCTCTAGATTATCTAAAGAGATTTTTGAAACTCTAGGATTTCAAATAATCTAATGGGGTTTGCTACTGGGAAGTTAGCACTAACGGTCTGCTACACCAATTCCTGAAACTTTTAATTAGTCTACTACTTAGACTTTAACATGTCACCTTTTGGAGCCTATTTATCATGAATATTAATATTTACTGCCTGGTCCCCATTTTCCATTTTCAAATCACTTAGTGGCAGAGATACCATCTCTGTCTCTCTCACACACAAGGCAGTCACCCAAAAATATTAAAAATTAGTTACAATTGATTCAATGTCTAATGGGGAGCTTGTCATCAATGCCCAACAAATTAAATATCATTACAATAGCAGGAAGACTTCTTTATGAATAATGTGGTATGCATAAATTAAAAATAGAAGATTTATTCATGCAAATTTGAGTCACAAACACTATTTCCAGACACATCATCGGTGCCTACCAGACCATCAATGCTAATTTATTGAGAACATAATAAAATCAATTTACAGATTTTGTTCAATATCAATAATTTAAATAAATTAAACTATTACCCATACAGTGCTCACCATGGAACTCAGTAGGCACCCATATAGCGGCCACATAAGTTTGCCTTTCCCACTTCTGTGAACTGTTCTACAAAATACTAAATCAGGAGAGAGTATGAACTGATCCCGAGAGAGTATGAACTGTCACCGTTCGCAATTTCTTTCAAATGTAATCCTATAAAACTATCATGTTATCCCATTCTTAAGGGTCCAGTGTTGTAGCTGGCTGTGATACCATATGTAGCAACCCTCTAAATACTTCAATGCCATTAAGGGTGAAAGAAGGGTAAAAGTTTATTACGATGTTACTACAAAAGGAGTCGAGCATGTTAGTGGCAGATGATAAATTTATTTAATTGCATGTCCAACTAAAATTTGTTGATGTCAAAACTACATGCATTGCAAAACACTCAATTTGCACTTTCGATCATACCAGAACAAGTCTTTGCAAAACATTCAACCATAATATATTAGTGGTTTGGCTGGAACCTGCGAGCGTTGTCATCATAGTGCATTTAATACATTACTATGTGGGGACAAAAGCATTATGATATCTTTTCTTGATTACCTTCTACATTAGCGAAATCCCTCAGCATAGATTACAGAACAGCTTCACATGCACACGAAACAATGTGAGGAAGTAGAATATTCTGACACATGAAAATCATTTATAGTGCACCCTACATCATTGACAAATTGAGTATACACAAAATTAGAAATGTTGTACAAGGAAAATAAGGATGAGAAACATGTTCACATGGTTCACCTTTTCCATGAGGTTGTGTCCACCAATTTGTTATTCATGTTATTGCTTTATCAAAATAGAGTAAATTACAATGTCTCGGCACAACCATGGTCGGTTTAGCTTACCTCAAGGCTCTTCGCAAAGTGCCTCCTGTAACTCAACAGCCCTCTTTTAGGACCCTTATAACCAGTTTATAAAATCATTAACAGCCCCTTGGGCACATGGTGAACTTCATCTTTAACACATCATTCACATGTCCTATCATCGAAAAATAAACCTAATACTCAGACAAGTAAAAGGAGCTACTATTGTCTAACAATTAGGGGTATTATTCATTAGACACCGTAAGGATACTTTTATTCCCAGAGTACTCATTATGTGACTTCTATGTAATTTATGACATAAGCTCATATACTGAATCCTGACCATCTCTCATATAATTCTTAATAACAAAAATATCATGAAAGTCCCTATACCATATGAGGAATATCATTTTAGTGTCAATGTTTTTATTACTTTCAAGCATCAATCATATTTGGCTAAGTTACCCTGGTAAACTGTGCGAAATAATATATATATATGTGTGTGTGTGTGTGTGTGTACGTGTGTGTGTGTGTGTGTGTGTGTGTGTCTTTCAATTTAATCTCATTTCCATGTTTATGCTAAACCAACTATTTGTTCATAGCTAAGTATCTTCCAGAGAATTTATTTATAATTCCTATACATTATCCTCCAAAGCAAGCAATAAGCACCCCGACTGCTTACTCATATCGCAGCCATAGGTCAGTGGTTAAAAGGGATTTTTCCCACTCATTAAAAATTGATTTCATATTTTACCGATCGATCACACAGGGTATGGGAACAGATCTGGAACCTAAGGAGAAGGGATTTACTCATTTCGATTTAGAATCAAAGCAACCACGTGGTCTGGTATCAAATATTTGGATAACTTACCTATGTGGTTCGATTAGTCCTGCGAATCAAAAACCAAAACAAACAGGAAGACTCCATAACCTCACACAAACAAACATGTAGTGAGGAAATAGGGTGAGGATGCATCTAGGGTTTTCTCTAGATTTTGCAAAAGGGAAAACCCCCAAAACGCAACCATGGATATTGTAGAACCGTGGGAAATTAAACTCAGTATGTATAAGGTAAGTGCAAATGTTACTCCCATAATAATATCCCAAAGTTCTATACTTCTCTTCATTCCAAAGAAATAATATAACCCCCTCAAATGTAGCCTGTAACTTAAAGGCAACCGCGTAGATCCAAATAAATCAAACTACACTGAAATTTCGGAGCTAAAGGTTTTAACTACATCGTCAAGATATTGCCATTGAATATGCAGGGCGTCGAAAGGATGAGGGTAAGCTTTGGCCAAGCAGGCATACTGGAGAGATCTTGACTATCATAGCTGACAACCTGCCGCACAATATTGGGCTCTTAAAAAAATTAATCTCTAACTCAAAAATTTTGAAAATAAAAAGAATTAAAAACCTCAACTAGTTCGTCATATCATCTAGATGTTGAGCGTGAGGTTTGGTCTTGTTGCTTCTTCCTTTCTACACCCAGGAACTAGATAAAAAAACAGTTTATATTACCTAGGCCCAACCGCTTCAAAAGAATGATTATACCTGAGTGAAAGGATGCCCGCGCTTTGATAACTGGTTCCATCAGCTATCGCACAGAGGTAAATGCCTAATTATCTAAATCTCAGGCTTACCCACTGTCGAGGTCGTTCTCCATCTCCAGCCAGTGCCCTCCTCTAGACATATATACTACTCGCTTCCTTCAAAATAAGGCCATCCTCATCCTATCAGTCCAGCCCAACCCTGACTTGGTGCTACTGTAATAACTGTCGGACAGGTTTTTAGGCCATTATTCTGGCGACCGTTTCAGCCCTAAGATAACCCTGCGTTCAGAATTTATTTAATTCCTTCCTCGGCATGACTATTGCATTCAGAAATTGAATGGAATCATTTCATACACGGACTTCAGCATACAGGATGCTAAATGAATAACGCAAAAGAAGCAATTCTTTGGTCCTTGAATGTTAGCAACGGTTAGGTTACAACAAAGCTGGCCTACGATGGAAGAGATGTTTCCAAGTGGGATGATGGGGCGAAGTGGTGGCACACATGGTTGTGGAAGTGGAATTTCCCCTTAAGAATAAAAAGTTTATGTTAGTTTCTCATGGATAAAAAGATCTCAACTTGTTAAAATTTGGTTAAACGAGGATTTATGGGTCCTGGTTTTTGTGTATTATGCAGAAAGGACTCTGAAAGCATTGAACACTTTTTTGTGTCCCATGAATTTACACAGTGTGTTTGGAGGGAATTACTTACTATTACCAATTCAACCAAAAGATGGTTTCAACACCATTTTGAGAATTGTTTCCTCTCATAGATATCTCACGACGATCAATGCACAAAACTCCAAGCTTTTATTAGCTCGGCGACTTGGAAGCACATGAATGATGTTTCGTTCAAAGACATGCCAAAAAAATATACGAAGCTAAGTTTGGTAGCAGTCATCACTTATAAAGAAGTTAATACGATGACAGTAACTCTGAAGAGAAGGAATGTCAATCCTCTCATATTCGATGTATCAATGTCTATCAACATTTTTTATGGGATCTGTTATAATGGTGGCATGATATCAAGGTAGGAATTGTATTAAAAATGTTATTGTTTCATCATTTTAGCCGGTGGATAGGATGTCGCAAGGGTACTAAAATGAAGAGCGAATTATTGGCCTTTTATGGTCTCCGTCATTTCACTTAACACAAAAACATTCAAAGCTTAATGATCGTGGGGGTATCCAAAGTAATTTTTCACTAGTCTCAACTTAAAGTTAATCTTTAGGTTGTGCAATTGGAATGGTGGTAGACTAGAATCCAACGTCTTTAAACAATCTTTCCAAAGATTGGGATTATGCCATGTTTACCGGACTCAATGGAGGGTCTCATGTTTTCTGAGGAATGGAGAGATCAAATCTAAGTTGTTCAGGTCTCTTTAGATTTTTTTTAATCACGAATACTAGGGTGGCTGCCCTAAGTGGACACTTTTTTTTTATGCTATGTTTCTTTTTATTTTTCTAGGTTTGTGTCCGAATTTTATGCAAAAATCCTACAAATATATGTGTGCTTAAAAAACACAGATGAGGATATATAAAATATAATTATATACACTACTGCTAATCAAATAACAACTCTAATTATATACACTAATGCTAATGAAATAACAAGTATAGTTTTCTTCTGTGAAAAAAGTAAATAAATATTGATTTATTGTCTTTTTTTCAAGAGGAATCAACAATTGGGCTTGAGGTTGGTACTCCAGTGACATGGAGTCCATGAATCCAATCCCGCTACCACTATACCCCTAGGCCCTACCACTATACCCCTAGGCGCATCTACAGGGCTAGAACCATGGCACATGGGTAGGTTTGAGGGGGATATGAACATGAGACCTTGCATTTACAACAATTTACAACATTTCAACTTTACCACTTCTATGTCCAAAAAACTTTATTCATTGTTTTTTAAATAAATATTAAAAGTTTAATATTTAAATACTAAAAATAATATTTTATAACTTTTAAATTAAAATAATATAATTCTTTCACTCATTTATAAAATAATTGATATAATAAAATTAAATAAATAATTCAATAATAACAAATATTTTTCCAAATAATATTGCACCCACATTAATATAGTCAAATTTGATAAATAATTTTGAAGTCAAAATAAGCTAACTTACCCCTGAAATGTAAATCAATTATTTTGTATGAGATATAGTCCCATCCTAATATGTAGGATTTAGTCCATCATCATGTTATAAGTTTAAACGTAGCCAGGAAATGATTGAGAAAATAATTAAAATATTTAAGCTAACCGACTTACAAACAAAAAAACAAAAAAACAATTCCATATAGGCCTGGCTATATGGCTTTATGGCCGTTAGCCCAAAGCTAGCTATATATATTTAATGTCTTTTCGCAATTTCGCAATTTCTTTCGTCATCGTGTCATCAACTATCAGTTGACTTGGTTTGTCTGGTTTCGCAGATTGCTTTGCTCTGGCAAGGATAACGCCAAAGCAGCTACCATAGCTTCTGATAGTTGGCTGGATATACATTTTAGAGAACCATACATTAATATTTTATCATTCAAATTCTAATTCTACTGGAGCATTTGGATTTTCTTTTCGCGAGTTTAGGTATATTGACTGTTTTTCATACATTGTGTTTTGTCTTGCTATTTTGCCTTGCTATTTTTTCGAGGAAATATGGAATCGTCTAGCTATTCAATGAATTCCAAGAGGCTCTTCACAGAGAAGTACTGTCTCAGTCCTCTATAGAAACATGGTGTTTCAATGAATGGTCACATGGTATGGATATTTTCATTTTGTTGTTTTTCTATAGATACCTTCTATGCTGAAAACATGCAATTCCCCGATTTGGGTTTATTGCATTGAAGTATATCCAGGGCGAAACATTGTTATCAAGATTTAAATATTATTTAGAGAATATCACTCTCCCATCTTAATAGTCAAACTAATACCCAGTGGACACTTTTTTTTTTCTTGGGATGATCTGTTTGAGTTGTGTTAATGAGAAATTGGTTTTATTGTTTTTCCTGTGGCAGAGCGACAAATTCATCTCGGCAAGAGAATCCATTGATTTTGATGTAGCTAGATTCATGATCAGGCAGAAAGAAAAGGAAAATGGACATACCTATACACCCTACCCTTTCCCTTCCAAAAACGCATACAAGAAGGAGATGGCAGCAACTTTATTGAAGAATGCAAATGCTGCAGACAACAATTGCAGAATTTTTTCTTTCAAAGGAAAATCATCGACTGCTTCCCAGGCTTCACAAAAATATGTGTCCGTTAATCTCCCTGTTACCAAAAGAGCATGCAGATATATTTCTCCGGCAAAGCTTGGATTTCATATTTTGTTTATAATCATTTTCATTAGACATTCCATAACCAGATCCTAAGTTCCATTGATGTTTATTAGTTATTGAACTAAGCCCTAGATCCTATTTGTATTTGTGTGGGAAATGAATTTTGCTTGATATTACTGCATCATCCCATTTGGATAAATGTTTTACAGTCTTTTCTCTTTTCCACTTGCAACGCTGAATTCGCTACCACATCTATTCCAATTTCTTTAAAAAAATTATCCACCGAATGATGTGGGGACTTATTTCAACGCAAAAAATTACCCTTTCGCAAACGAAGCCTTGGTCCCATTTTGTTTTGTAAAGCCATTGGCATTTACCTATCTTTAAATATACTATTTCGAGACCAGATAAAACTACATAGAATATGGGGGTTTTGTCATTAGTACACTGGATCTGCCTTTTGAGAATCATTTTCCTTTGTCCTGTTTTATTAGCCTATAAATTTAACGTATCCATGTTGATTGTAGTCTGCAGAAAGAACTCTGGATGCACCAGGCCTCCTCGATGATTATTACTTGAATCTATTGGATTGGATTTCTACCAACGTTTTGTCCGTGGCCCTTGGAAAAACTGTAAACTTCTGGGATGCTTCAGATAGCTCTATATCTGAGCTTCTGATTGCATATGATGAAGAGGCTCCAGTTACGAGTGTTAGTTGGGCACCTAATGGGAACCAAATTGCCGTCAGAATGAATAATTCTGTTGTACAGCTATGGGATTCTGCATCTCATAAAAAGGTAAATTAAACCTCTTTATCTCTTCCAAGGTTTTCTCACTCTAATGTAATGGCAATCCGTAAATTTGACATGGATAAAATTGCAGTTAAGAGCCTTGAAAGGTCATCATCAACGTGTTGGTTCCCTTGCTTGGAATGGTCCTATTCTCACCACAGGAGGACAGGATGGGATAGTAATCAATCATGATGTTCGCATCGGTCATCACATTGTTCAAACATACAAAGGGCATAGTGAGGAGGTTTGTGGATTTAAATGGTCTCCTTCTGGCCAACAACTTGCAAGTGGGGGGAACGACAATTTGCTATACATTTGGGACAAGAGCATGGCATCCCATAATTCTTTGTCTCAATACCTACATGAATTACATGAACATTGTGCAGCATTCAAGGCCTTAGCATGGTGCCCCTTCGAGAACAATCTTTTGGTATCTAGTGGAGGGAGTTTAGACAGGTCTATAAAGTTTTGGAACACTCAAACAGGTGCCTGCATGAATACTATCGACACGCATTCCCAAGTCTGTTCATTACTATGGAATAGTCATGAATGCAAGTTATTCAGTTCACATGGTTTAGATAAGAACCAGTTAACCTTATGGAAGTACCCATCCATGGTGAAAATTACTGAGCTTACAGGGCATTCCCAAGTACAAAACAAATTACATTATGGATTATGCAACTATACCAAACATGATTACAAGGTGAATAAGGTTATCATTGTTAACTCTAGAGTATGCATGATATCTTAGTATAGGCATGAGTTATTTCAAACAATTGGTTGTAGGATTGTTACCAAGATTCTTTTTCCATGAATCCCTCATAATTTGACGGAGGAAATTGATGAAGATTTACATGCATAGGATTCCCAAGAAAATATTATCATTCATTATGTAGGATGTTATGAAGACAATGTACACTTGTGAAAGAGATGAGAGTAGAATAATTGCAATAGTTTGTTTTGGTTTTAGGAAAAGAAGAATCACCACCATTTTTGAGTTTTAATTCATAAATAATTGGTATCATGGTTGAAGATGACCATATTGTGCATTAATAGTGTAAGGAAGAGGAAGACAAAGACATGAAGATGTTGATAAGGTTGTTTTACATCAAGTAAACTTCCATGAATTACCCAATATTCATGTAACATCATGAATGTCACGGACAACTATACAAGTATGCATTTTATTATGCTCATGTATTGGGATGATAAAGTAATATAGGAAGGGATTCATTTACTCATGCTTAATATCATTGTTGAATGATTGAATAGAGTTAAATTATTATATGTGAATGTTACCATTGTATGAAAAAGGCATGAATCATAATATAAGACAATAATGCTTGTAATTGTTTGAATGTATTCATGTTTTGTTTGAGCACCTTGTGTGAATGTTTGTTTGTTTTAATAATGTACATTTAGTGAATGATATTACATTGTATTTAATATCTTGATTATATGCATGAGTACTCATATTTTTTTTGGCTAAATGAAATATTTGTCAAGGATAATAGATTGTAGATCGAAATGTCTTGGATAGGAAGTGAGTGCAATCCCATAATGGAAACTAATGACTATTTCCATGACGAACAAAGGTTATGAGAAGATTTTTATAATTGTGAAATCTGGTTTTTGTAAGAAACATATTTAAAAGTTGGATTGTGTTTTTCATGATGATGTCTCATGGTAATTGTATTTGTATGATACAAGTGACATGATGAATCTATGTAGTAAGGGAAAATGATGGTTGTTGAGCTATAACTTGTGGAATAATGCTATTGCTATGAGAGAAAAATCCCTTTAACACACCACAATCACCTTATTCTATGTTTATGATCACAAACGATGGATTCCCAAAGGGACTACTTATTAGGGAAGGGAATTCTCAATCTTGGAGGATGATTCACTGTAAAGAAGAGGATACTTGAATGACTCTATGTTGAGAGATTCATGTTACATGATAGATACGATCATGAGTGCATTATATGCATTGAGCGTGTCAAAGAAAACATTTAATTTAGTCTTGTCACTCGTAGCCAAATGGAGAAGATACCTATTCATACAAGATAAACTTATCCCATGATGTTTAGTGTATATCTTGTATTTGGTAATATTTGGTTGTATCAGTTCTACCGTGAAACATGGGAACTGGTTATGACTTCTAAAATGCCTCCCCATGCTTTAAATATGTGAGATGTATGCATATCAGGAAGTCATAAATTGGAAGCACAAAGGAGAAGTATTATGTACATAGTAATTATGTACCTATCAACTTGATTTCAATATTACAAAGGATTTGATGTTTTAAATTTCTTTTACAACTATGTCTTAGTATTGTATCTCTTCATGTAGCATAATCCAGTTGGGAGGCCGCCCTAACCTATCGAGAGGGATCATAAATCCATCCTACCAAGAGGGATCATAGATGAGTACATCAATATGCCTAGTTTGATGGGATGAGGTGATGTGTCTCAACTAACCTTCTAAGAAATTTATGAATTGAATATAAGATGTATTCTCATGGACAAGTTACAAATAGTAAGGGAACAAGAGACACTCTTTCCAAATTTTCCAAACTAGTAATAAGTGGGGTCACTAGGGATGAATTAGGGAACTTGTTAGCAAAATTTAAATTTTACAATTAGATACTTTAAATCTTAAAAAAAACTATGAATAAGAGAATGCAACTTTGGGGTGGCAGGTGCAGGGGGGATCCTGGTGGATCCCGAAGGAAATATTGAACAAACCTTCGCTTGGGGCTTAGGCATCAGAACTAACAATGAAGCCGAATGGATGGCTCTTCTTCAGGGCCTTCGTATTCTTCGCTATAAGTAGCTTCGAAAAGTGCTAATATTTGGAGACTCCAGGCACTTCATCTATAAGCTGGTTAATGGGTATCCCACTTGTGCAGTCAAATGTCGACGCCTTTATGACAAAGCTAAGTCCCTCATGTCTCAATCCTTTAAAGCTTTCCATATTCTCTGACAAAACAATAGTGCTGCACACAGTTTGGCTAATGTTGGTGCCAGACTTCCTCAAGGCCACTATAGCCAGGACGGAAATCCTCCCCTTCTCAAATACATTCCATGAACTACAAGATGAAGTCTTTGTTTCGAACTTCCCTCTTGATGAGCAGATATTGGCAGCCCATGTCTTTGTTTCAGTTAAGTGAAAGTCCCTTGCCCCCCCCCCCCCTTATCTCTTTCCCTCCTTCCTTTCCCTCCTCCCTCTTCTTCCCCTTCCCCCTTCCCCTTATCCCTCCCTTCTCCTTTTCCTCCTCCCGTCATTTCTTCCACGTCCCCTCCCAGGTGGCCTCCATCCCCCTCATCTTTCTGACGGCTCTAAGCATTTAATATCCTGTACCGTCATCTCCCTCCCCTCAGCCATGTGGTATTCCTTCCTCCTCACGGTCATAGCAGCTATTAATTTCACCCGACCTGCGATTTATTTCCCTCCTCCTTCGCACGATTCTCATCTCATTGGATTTATCTCCATGATGCACACCGGTAGAGACATATTCCTCTGTTCTGATCCAAGTTTCAGCTCTGGCACTCCAATAACTGTGCATTTTCTTTTGAATGTAGTCACAGGCATCGAAGGAGGGAGACTGCAGGGCATACCGTGGCAGTCTTTCCCTCTAATCCAAGCTTTTGTGAAGGAGCGTATCGCTATAGCTACCTTCTCTGTTTGTCATTGCAGTTATCCAATTGTGTCTTGGTCTTTCGACTGCAGCCCAGGTGAAAGCCTCGCTAGTAAAAGTAGTTTGAATCGGGTCTTGGGCTGTCTGTGTACAGGCTAGAAAGAAGGAGCGGTTGGTACGTTGTCTTTCTCAGAGCAGTCTAGGGGTGCTGAACTACATCAAGAGCTTGCAGCCCTCAAGTGCATTCTCAGTGCTATCTTGGGTATGAACCAGAAAAGACCTGTCCGTCATTTGTACAATCAATTTGCTTGTACTTCAATTGTTGTAGATTCAGGCAGAATGGACCGAGGTGGGGAAAATGCTGGCTTAATGGACATCAGAAAGAACCTTCGTTGTTTATATGAGATGACGTCCATAGGGGTCATGGACACTAAAGAAATGGTGCAAGAATTTAAAAGCATGGGGGAAACTGTTAGCTATACCTTGTTGTAGATAAGAAACCATGATGCCCGAATAGATGATACCGAAAGCAACCTACGCGAGATGATGGGCAAGGTGGACAGAATTCAGGAAGACCTTGAGAGGTTGCTTTCTTTGAACCAGGGAAGCAGGGTTAATGGGGCAAACACAGGAGCTGACCATCCAATGGAAGAAGAGTGTGTAGTGTAGCCCATGGCTCCCAGAGGCAGCGTTTAATATTTCATTTCTGGTCTCTGTTTTAATTTCTGGTTAATGTTTTTTTGTCTTTTGTTATGTAAGCAGTTTGTGAGGGTTTATTCTACCTGAGACCCTCGTAATTTTGAAGAAACCATGTGCATAATTTTGTGGAAAACTGTCAGGATCAGTCTGCCATGCAGCAATTTTGGCCTTCAGGAATACTATCTCCTGCCTGTGTTGTAATGAATGGCTGTGCACAGCCTGTTTATAAAATCCCTTTTTTAGTTTTTGTTAAAAAAAAAGAGAATGCAACTTATCCATATTTTTCTCTAAATGTAGAAAGACACATTAATTGAAAGAGTTGCTGTAGATCTATCTTTCTTGTTGTAGATCTAGTTGTTTGCTCATCTTTGGTTGTGTTTCATACTAGGTTTTTGTATAGGACAATGATTTATTTCACAACTTTTAGTTTTGGGCAATTTAGGGCCACCGTGTATTGTTTGTTCATATGTGCACATGTATCTTTATAGTTTGTTCATATGTGCACATGCATCTTTTCTAGAGAGAAAGCGCTCGAGCCCTACTTTGGGGTAAAACTCTCTAAAATTAGTTTATATTATACTAACTATCTCTCTTGGGAGAGAAAGATGGTTTACATTCTTAGGATTAAGAATCTATGGTTCTTAGTTCAAGGTGAAACTAAACAAATTAATGGTAAAGACCTAGATACATGGGAAGATAGATGTGATCAAGCAAGGGTACTCATAGTATAAACTATTTATGATAGTTTACATGTACATACTAGGGATAAGGATAACCCAATTGAGGTATGGAAAAATTTAGCTTCTTTATTTGATAAAAATGTTGATGTTTCTACATACTCTCTTGAAAACAAAATCTATGAGTTTAGCCCTAAATATTTTGATAGAATAGCCTTTTGTTTCTGAAATTAAAACTTATATTTAAATGTTAAATAATTGTGGTAGTGATTACAAGAAAAATGATAATGCCCTAATTATTCTTGTAGAACAAACTTTACTTGAACTTCATTTGATATGTTCATCCAAACCACAGACAGAGTTATTGAAATGTCTAAAGGTATTATGAAACCAACTTTTGAATATTTTTTTAAAGGTTTAATAAGTGAGAAAGATAGATTAATTTATTCTCATCAATTATTTAAGAGTAAAGATCTAATGACACATAATAAAAATAATCCTAATAGATCTTTTAATGAAAACACTAAATCGCATATTAAAGGATCAACCCCTCACCCTTATAATGATGATGATTCTTCTAACATGGTATCTAATAAAAAGGAAGTATATAATCATTGGAAGTATTGTGGAAAAACTAACCACCCTGAAAAGATTTGCTTTAAATTGAGACATGAACTAGATAAAGGCAAGAAGAAATCCCCCAATGAACAATCTATAGTTTTGTATTTCTATTCTATTCAACTTAGTAAATATTATTCTTCTATCGAATGGGTAATGGATTTTGGTTCTTCTAATCACATGAATGGTTCATTTTCTTTATTCACATCCTCTCACAGTAATAGGAATACATCACAAAAAGTTTCAATTAGTGATGATCAATATCTTTGAGTAATGGGATACGGTAATGTTAAAGTTCATAATGGCACATTGGAAGATGTTTTTCATGTTCAAGGAATTCGCATCAATTTTATTTCTATATATTATGCTTCTCCAAAAAGTTATAAATTTAACGTTTGGGAAGATAAATAATTTTTAAATGATATTAAACGTAACTGCACAATTGTTTCTTTAGGTCCTATTGATCATGTTGGTTTATTCTTTTATTAGTTTTCATGATAAGTGTGCCTAATTCATTAAGATCTTCTTGTAATCAAATTATTTCAGTGGGATAGAATTCATTAATGCACTTCCACTACACATATATTTTTGCCATTTCACAACCTTACCTTCTCCTATTGATAATAAAGTGTAACAAAATTTGAAGCATATAAATTGTAGTACATTTTGGGGTGATTGATGGGAAATGCTAAAAAGCGATTAAAAACATTGATAGCTTTTATTTCTCTAGGTTTGTATTGAATATATTTGTTTTTTTTTCGTTTGATTTTTTTTCATACAAAAATTCTAGATCCGATGGAGTATAGTCTGTAAGGAACAAAACAACCTCATTATAGTATTCCTATTACAACATTCTCACTAGAATATTTTGATTTCAATGCAATGAAAAAACAATAAATTGTTGTCAAACATTGTAGAACGTCAAGTTGATCATTAATTTTTGTTTAAGTCATATACTGACCCAGTCAAATAGGTCTTTATGAAAATTTGTGCAAAGCTTGACATCCCCCAAGGATGAAGCTATATATGGGACCTTCCACACACCATGTGAATATATATTATATATGTTCACATGAATATACTCATGCAACGTGTTACCTTAAATAACATGCCATTTTATCAAGTTGTACCGATGCTTCTTATGCTTACAACTTGGGCAGTAGAAGTATTGTATATCCTACACCAAATATGAGTAATCATGGGATATAAAGATAATAACAAGAATTGGAAAAGCTCAGAAACTAGCATCATATTTACAAGAAGTGGTGGCATCTTGAACTTACCCTTACTTGAGCTTTTGTTAAACCTAGAGATGTATAGTTGGGATCCTCTAGAGATTCTCTATTTGGAAGGACTCAAGACCTCATGCAGGGTTCCTCACAACTACATCATATCACAAATATTTTTAGTACCATGAAAAATGATGATAAGAGATAGAACATATATTCAAAAAAAGTAAATACTACATTATTTTGCTAACAAACTCGTGAATTAAAAACATCACCAACTCATTTTTTTCATTAGCTTGTAGAAAAAATTAGATGAAATCTAATAGATGTAATAAATTGTGTTCATCCTAGTTCCATTATAAATAATAAATGCAAATATTACATTCTAGAATTGTAATACAACAAGTATACTAAGGTCTTCACTCAATGAATAATCCGGAATGTATCATAACTAGAACTAAAACCCTCCCAAATCCTAAAATGACACAATTATACATTTGGCATAATTTGGGAAATGGCCCATGCCTCATGTGAACTTCCTTATCTCCTGAATAGAACTCATTTAGACTATGAGCACCCTAAACTCTTTTGTTATTGGTTTGTATCGTCTCTCTAACACACTTATGGATTCTCCTTATAGTGCACCCATAAATGATCATCGTTAATACACTTCTTATGTTGTAATGTTGTACTAATCTAACATTATTTTTCTCCTTGTTTATTACAAGAATTAGGGTTTGTTGGTTGGTTCAATTTCATCCTTGTGGTCTCTTACGAACCTCAACATGGTATACAAGAGACTGTGGGAATTCCTTAGTCATTTCTCTATTGTTTTATGTCCACAACTAAGGTTTATGTCCTAGATGCAACCCTATGGTTTATTGACCTACTATTGTGTTGATTCAATGGATATTGATAAAATTATATTATCAATCTTATCTTTTGTCATCCATAGCTACATGCCCATGGTTTATTGTTAAACATTGAATTGAGTAGTGATATTCTTTTTCAAGTATACCTATAAATAAGATTGTGCAACTAGATTTCGATGACTTATATATTACAATATCGTTATGTAAGCATTGCTTGCTTATTTGTTTGTTGTTGATGCTTAATTTAATTTGATTATACCCTTTCTCAAACTATTATAAGTATTCCATGTCTCGATTGCCTTACCTTTTTTATTTCGAACATTGTCTTTCCTTAATCCATTTCCGAGTTTATTACATCATTTGTATCTCAAAGATGCATGTGTTTTGATTCTTTGTACTTATATATATGCAAGCAAGGAAGAAACTAGGGGTTTGGGGGGAAAATTAGAGGATACTTGAAGTGCTATTGTTTGATTCCTTTTGTGAGATGGGGGTAGATCCTAGAGCATGTGACAAAGAAAACCTAGAGGATAATTGGAGATCTTTGCTTAGATAGCTTGTGTGAGGCATGCTTAATGAAATAACAAAATTGGACTTGATGGTGTTGGTGATATCTTTTTGTAGATCCTTTAGTGTGTCTAGAGAGCATGGTGGGTAGTCAAACATGCATACCATGAAGGAAGGTTGCAAGTTGACATGAGCTCTATCACTTCCATGAAAACATGATCTACCAAGTGTGGTAAAATCATCTATAATATATGCCCCCTAATGTGTGAGGCCATAGGGGTAACATGATGGTCTAAATACATTATACCAATCCCAGAAGTGGAGTAATGAAGACCCATATGGAAAAACTAGTCACTCATCACTACAATACAATGATACATCTCAACATGTGACTACAAATATGAAGTGTAGCAGTCCTAGATACATAATAGTACAATGGCCACGAATAGGCATAATATACACATGTCACATGTGGTCATTTTCATGTATAATATTCAGTGAAAAATATATTCATATTGAATGAAGATATCTGATAACACACTAGAATCTGGGCATGAGAGCTTACATCTCATGGATTCTGGCATGATCAAGGAGGTAGCATGTATGTGATGCCACAAAGATTGGAGGTCTTCTACACAAACGGCTACTGGTACATGTCCTATCCAACGAATAAAGGTGTTGAGGTCAAACATGTTCAACCATCATCGGATGTCCCATCACATGAATAAAGGTGTTAAGGTCGAACATGTTCAAGAGATATATGAAAGGCTCTGCTTGGGTGGGACTGAGGAAAGCTTGGGCTTATATGGATGATAAAATTGAAGCGGGGAGCCGACATAAAGCTCAATACAACAATCAGACGCATGAAAATGCAATTACAATTTGATATAAATGGTAGTCCCTATGGGATATGGCCAACATAAAGCTCAAGTCACGTACAGGGCCGTAGATGTCTAAATTAAAGGAAAATTGTCATCAAAATGAATTGTAGGATGGTGTTATAGTCGAGGGACCTTGAGCATGAAGATGTGGATAGTGCAGCCCATGATGACATAATTGCTCAACAAGCACTAAAAGGATGTATAGTGTACAAGTTTTGGCAACTTGGGGCTTGAGGGCCCAACCAAGGATTCTACAGATGCTTGTTGATTATTGGGACCCAAAGACAAAGGATATTCAACTAGATGGGATTCCCTTGAGACTAGAACTGGAGGATATCTACTTCATTATTGGACTATCCCACCAAGGAGAGGTAGTAAAATTGAGTGCTTATGGAATGGGAGGTGGGGTCACCATTGAGGAGTATATAACTGTTTACTTCCTTCTAGATATTGAAAATATCGAAATCTAGATTCTTGTGAACTCCATTCAGAGCCTCAGTCTCAGGGTTATAGTATTAGTAATAGCCAAGATAGAAGGGTTTGGAATCATTGCATTAGGCCTACAAGCCTCTCATGTTTTATGTAGTAGAGTGTATGAGACCCACAATATATGATTGGAAATTATGAGACAACAACTGACTGATTGTAAGTTGGGCAGTACAAGGAACTTTGGATTCGGCAGCATACTCAACACTTTATTCCTTGAGTGAGTACCGGGCCTTAGCATGAGAGTTCAGGTTCCTCCGCATGGTCTATGAGATCCAACCCAAACCCATTGGGCAGAGGTGATGCAGTGGTTAATGGGAGGTAGGACACTCACTCCATTCCCACCAGAGTTCTACCACTGGTGGCAACGGCAGATTGTGGTCGTGGATGACTATCTATATGTAGGGATTGAATTTCATAAAGACCCAGATATGCCATTACCACAAGGTACCACATACAGCAATTTAGGTAACAATCCCAAATGCATTTTGAAGTATTTGAATTTTTGTATTTTTGATGTAATGGAAACAAAAACATGTTTTTGGTGGTATCATGTACAGACATTGATCATGCATATGCAGATGTAGACCAGATGGTTAACCCCGACATCGTTGGAGGGGACAAGGTGTAGTTTTAGAGCATACGCTCCAAGAATATATAGGTGTAGTTTTAGAGCATACGCTCCAAGAATATATACCAACTTTGTCAGGATGACACATAGGGTTTCTATGGTGCAAGTCAATGACTTACCCAAGGCAATGCATATACATGTGGTAGGAGTGCCGCATGTGTGGATTAGACTATTTTGGTTGTTTAAAAGTGCAATCATTTATTTTCATGACCACCACCTTGTTCCACAAGGATAGAGGCCTAGATAGACATTTTGTACCGACTGTATACTTTTGTGGTGGGTTAGAGCCCCAATTTTGTATCATGACTCTTGGGCCCTATAATTGTCCATTTTTCCATCACTTATTGACATATATTTCATCCATTTTCTTCCCATTATCACCCATTTTTCATTCCATTTTCCATCCATTTGTTGTAACTGTGCGTAAAACAACATACTACTTCCATTGATGTTTTAAGTAGTTAATAATGATTATTTTCCTTTATCTTTGATGAATTGAAGACTATTATGCTTAATTTTACTAATGATGGGTTGTGGAATGATTTGTCATGTACAGGACGCTCACAGCTAGTTGTTACAGCCTTGATCGAAAATGCATGCCAGATAAGAACACCTTTATTTGTGTCTCGATTTGTGGGCATGTGGAAAATAATATCGAAAATCTGATACATGGGTTTTGTGTGTAATAGCCTCATTTACATGAATTTCAAGTAAATTGCCAAACAAAGCTACGGTTTGCAATATACATGTTGTTCTTCAAGAGGTTATTTTCCAGATTTACTGTTGCGGCCAGTTCCAAAGTTGTTAGGAGTTACGGCCGTGTTTTAACTATTATAGATCACAAGTTGGGGGTTCAGTTCCTCATTTCCATGAGATAATTTTATGTATAAATATTTAATCAATATCATTGAGAATAAAAAAGATAAAACAATGTTATGATGTAGGATTTGATCTAGATCTATTGTAATCATTCATTATGATAATACATGCTAGCAGTTTCTTAATTCTAGAGTTGTAGACTTCCATTGTGGAGATCCAGCTCTGCTCGGTGGAGGAAGGGCCTTCTTCCTTGAGCAGTTGCTGGTAGTGTTGATTGTAGGTGTGTTATTGTTTAGATTTGCTTATTTTTTCGTTCATGCTTCCATTCATTAAGCTTATCATAGTTGTATGCTTTCATTCATTATATTTTTCTTAGTCATATTGTTAATTCATTTGATAGATCATTGGCCAACATAGCACTTCTTTTAGATGTATGCAGTTAGATCTTGTTTCATAAGAATTGATTTTGTTGAAGTGTGATTATATTTACAGTTTGGATTTACGAATAGGATTAGGCTTTGTTTTCTTTGCAAGAAGGTGTGATCTAGATTATAATGAGTTTTGATTTCATACCAATAGATAACAGTGTCAGGTAGAAATTGTGCTTGCATAGATCTTGCATGATAGCTTTGAAATAAAAAACTTTCTTGGGTTGATAATTTATGTTTAGCACTCTGCATGTTAAGTTTTAATTAAGTGACATATAGTGGTCCCAACATTTTGGCGTCGTTTCCAGAGAAGTTATCAATGGTGCAAAAGTACATCTCACATTGTTTTGTAGATGCATTGTTAAAGTAGAGCATGTAGGTTGCACGATTACATTTGAGTTTATTGAATTTACTTTGAGTGTGAATTTTCTGTCTTTGCATTTAGTTTTATTTTATTTTCAATCTTTGGAGCATAAATCTTATCATTCTCTTTAGTGGTGTTGTAAGCACCACCCATTCTACTAACAAGTTGACAGGAACATTCGAAGGAGGAGCCTCAAGATAGCACGCGAAGAATCTAATGAAGATATGGTAGGTAAGAAAGATGGAGAATTTGTTTCCTTCGAATTTTCCATCAGAGATTCAGGAAGAGGGGCGCCAATGAAAAGCATCCCCCCACATGTTCTACCAAATTTTCACGGTTTGGAAAATGAATATCCTGGTGTATTTTTATCTCAATTCGAAATACTTTGTAGAGGATATGGTTATTGTTCTAATGATTAAAATTTGAATGTGTTTCCCCTTACTCTAACAAGAACAGTCCTTCGATGGTTCATGTGCCTCGGTGGGAATCGTATACAAACTTGGGAAGACATGAAACATGTATTCTTGAAAAGGTACCAAGATTATTGCAGGGTCAATAAAGATATCTTCGAAATGAAACAAGAAGAAGAAGAGAGTCTGGAGGAATGCATAGAATGCTTTCAATATAACCTCCAAAGATCCAAACAAAGGAAACTAGGGAAGGAGACCTTAAAAACACTTCTACTCAAGGGAATGCAAGTTGAATATTTAGAAATATTAATTCTGATGAAAACAGGTAATGTATTTCAATTAGCATATGATGATATTTGTGAATTATGTAGAAGGCATTCAAGAGTGGTAAAAATTCTAAGGAACTTCTATCCTTATTTTTTAAATCTACTACAAAAACAAGAGTTTTACGAGCTGAAATTAGTAATGTATTTAAAAATTCTAATACTGATATCAATGATTCATTAAATTCAGAATTGGTTGTTTTGCAGGTTAAGGAAAAGCATGAGGAATTTGAAAATATAATTTTCCAACGGTGTCAAAAGGAACATCTTGCAATGGATTTTCCTATGGATAGTCCCACAATTTTTGGCATATGTGACTTGAATCATTCCACATATCATTGTCCCTCCATACCAAGGATGAAAGAAACATATCAAAGAGATCTGGGAGTTGCATCCAATTCATTGCAACAGTCATGGAAACCGTGTCCTACATGTATGGTTCAAAATTCTATCCCTCAATTTCCTTACTGTCATACTCAATCATTGAATACTCTCCCACCATGGCAGCTGTTGCACCCTCAATTTAACTCTTACCTACCTTATCCACAAGGTTGGAATGGTCTATCTTATGATCACATGGCCACTCTCACTCATGCTGCAACACAACTTGGTCCTTCAATATCAACCTCACAAATCAATCATCTACATCAGCCACATCTATTTTCTCATCAAACTCCTTGGTATCCAACACAATTTCCTGTCCAATCCACCCTCCACCCTAACCATAATAAAGCAGTACAGTATGCTTACAGTGCTGAACTGCAAAATGTTCCTACATTTCCCTCTTGTTCTACCTCACCTACACCGCTGCAAAAAGACTGTGCATTGTTGCAACAAATCTATACAAGGCCTGGACATGTTTTAAATCCAAGATTTGCATATGGACTTTCTTCTAGTCTTCATAAGCAAGTAGACAAGATCAGCATGCCACAGGTAACATTTGATGACGAACAAACATTGGAACCAAAAATTGAAGCATCCTTTACATCATTAGATCTAAATCTCTTATGCATTGAGGAGATCGGTTTACTAAGGAGCTTCACGGTGTAACATCCATGATAAATCAAGGGAACAAAGACCATATCGAAGCTTTGTTTCAATCTGTCATTGGTCTGCAGCATCAGTCCATACTTCTCTAATTCTTGGCACCATCATTTCAAGGGAAGTTGATCTCTCATATCCTAGCATTCATAAAGTTATATTTTTCTGTTGGGAGTATGAGGCTGCTTGAGTCACTTCTTTGAAAGTGGCTCCATTGGAAATATGCATACACTTGAACAATTTTTATATTTCCAACTAGAATAGGGTAGGATAGAATAACAGAATAAAACCATGCTTTTGTTTTTTTAAGTTTTTTATTTTTTAATAAGTATGCTCTCTTCCTGCGCCTTGTCGCGATCTAGAAGATCAGAAAGTAGAAAGATAAGGAATGGGTATGAGATGTTTTCAAGAATGTTTTGGAATTGTTGACTATTTGAGAAAAATGCTTAAATCATTTTTGTCTTCAATGTTCAAAATTTAATTTGTCTCTATTTGTTACCAAAAAAAAACAAACTTTCTAGAAAACAAAATTACAGTAATTAGGGAAGGTGAATGAAGGATCCACGGAAAAATGAGGCAATGATTATGGAACCCTTCAAGCTTGAACTTTGGTATGAATTTGTTAGCTGCAACACCTAGTTGTGACTGTTAGCTATGACAGTGAGCTGCAACACCCAACTGTGACAGTGAGATGCAACACCCAGCAGTGATAGTGAGCTGCAACACCCAACTCTGACTATAATGTAGGTGAGAATTTGTAAGTTTGAAACATGTGAGTATTGCATATCATGGCATGTATTTTGTTTTCATTTATATATAACACATCCATAAAAATACACATGATTTATTTCAACATTATGTCATTTTTTAAGAGTTGCAGCTGAGGATGCAACAGACTGTACAAGTCAATATAGGTGCTCAAGGCTTGAAATTTTTGGTATGGATGC
Source organism: Pseudotsuga menziesii (assembly GCA_001517045.1). Classification (NCBI taxonomy): domain Eukaryota; kingdom Viridiplantae; phylum Streptophyta; class Pinopsida; order Pinales; family Pinaceae; genus Pseudotsuga; species Pseudotsuga menziesii. Next base: position 132,087 of record LPNX010420182.1, on the reverse strand, counting down.
ATGTTATATTTAAATTTACATCGTTAAAAAAATACACACCTATTCCGATCACTTTTGGGGGTCAAATTTCATTTATTAAATTTTTGGTGACATTTTGGCTTGAAAAATTAACTGAAACACAATCGAGACAATCTGTTTTTGAGAGACCAAATGACATATTTTTAAAACCTGTTTACATCCCAAGTGTCCCTTTGAATCTAGTTTCCAAAACAATTCAAATTTTTAATATTGGGTATGAAACGAAAAAATTATGGCCAAAATACTAACAGGGTGTCAAGCATGCATCTTAGGAATAGAGCTGGGACAGTCAATTTTTTTATTTCTTATTGGAAATATATTGAAACCCTTTCTCATTGGTATATTTTCCCATGAATATAGTTTACAACACAATTTGAATCACTCCATTCTGATATCGTATGCAAATTTTATGACCAAAATACTAAGTGTCTATCGCAAATCAGCATTCCTAAAACTCGATTTTCTAGATTGTTCATTGGATTATTTGATTCTGCAATTATTATTGGATTGAAAACTTGTTTCTAATGGAGATACCTACATGAATATACTTTCATCTCTAATTGGAATCACATCAATCCGTTATCAAATGAAAAAGTTAAGCCTAAAACTGTGACTGTTGGTCTAGTCCAGAATTCGAAAAAACACCTTGTCATGCAGACTGTTACTGAGTGATTTGGAATATCATTACATAGAATTTTAAAAAACCTGTTTCTAATGGAAATATTTCTATGAATTTAATTTCATTTGGATTTGGAATCACTCAAATTGTACAAGGAATGAAGAAGCTATGATCAAAATACTGTTGGTGAGTCTAGATGGACATTGCTCTCCCGCAGGTATAAAATGGATTTTGCTTTGTTCATTTTTCTTTCGATTTATTTTATAAGTAATTTCTTATTGTTTTTTTCATAAGCGTTGGGTGAATAGAGACCAATCATCTCTCTTCTTCAATCATCTCATGTTTTATTGCAGGCAAGTGCTAGGTTTTTGCAGGTCCTTGGAAGAAAAAGGTCAATACATGAATGGGTGACTCTTGAAGACTTTTTATCAATTTGAAAATGGATTGAGCACATAAAAAAATAGAAATATTGATGTGAAAACCATACCAATTTTACATAAGTCAAGTCCCATTGCTACATGCCAATAATCATTTACCAATTGTTGCCAAAAAGAAACCTCTCAAGAAGCCAATTTCACTATGGTAGATTCATCCACCCTCCTCATTTCAAAACCCTAAAAATCCATTCATGTCGAAGTCCTATTTTCCACCGCTTATGTAATCACCTTAACTGTTTTATTTTCCATCACTACCACATCACGACTTCACATATACTTTCCACTTCTCGGTTTCATGTTGGTTCTATTTTTCACTATGATTCTTCACAATCATTTATTTTGTACTCATATTGGATGATGTGGAATTCATTAAGGTCCACCTCCCAATGGTATTGTCCCATTGATCCTGACACATTATCTGCGATCGAGATTAGAGTTTTATAGTGCCCTGCTATCTGCATGAATCAATGGAAGATTTCCTTGTTGTTAATCACAAGGATTCATCAATGCCTCTTGATTGACAAATCTTGCAAGTGACTCGACTCCAGCACATCCATTCGTACCTGTCAAGATGCACTAAGGTACTTTAGAGTTCACTGTCATCAAAGGTGAGTTTCTTGACATTGGTTAATGGAATACATTAATGGTAAGTAATCCAATGATTTCTTTCCATGCTCGAATTCAAGCACATTCATTGACATGGTAATAATTGTACCTCGGTTTGTAGAAACTGAATTGTACCTCGGTTTGGTTTCAACAATGACTTGCAGCATCATTTGTTTCAGTAGTTTTGCAATTCATTTCCATTTTCTTCCAACAGTTAGCAGTCTTACATGCAACCAGCACAACATCATGGATCAAATTCAGCCTCATCCAGTTTTAGCTCTCATATACATCTGTCTCAGCATCAGATCAGCCTACATAGCTCCAGCATACACCAGTCCATTCATGTCAACCAAGGCTTCCATGGAGGTAACACTTGAGGTAAAATAGCATGAGTTTTTTATTTACTAAACATTTAGGGAAATGTTATGAAGAACCACTAAGCATTAGCCATTTCCATTTTCTATATAGTATTTTATGTCCATCCATTCCCATCCTTTCACACTCAATTCTAACAATTCATCATTCATGCACATCCACTTCAAAGTCCTACCCAACATCTCACCAATTCAACTAACCAAGCATGAAAATAATCAAAGGATACCTTATTGTTGTCACACAAGAACCAACAATAGGAAGTATTCATGCTGCCACATAAGAACCAGCAGTAAAAAAAGAAGTCGTGTTCCTACCACACAAGAACCAGTAGTAAGAAAAGAATCCTTGCTACTGCCACATAAAAACCAACACTGAGAAGAAATAAAGCAGTTACTTGAAGGTTGTTCTTTAACCCCAAATATTCTATGGATGAAATTTGAGAAATGATGCATGAGGGCATGCTTTGCATTCAGTTTGGGGGAGATGGCTATTTTTAACTTAGCTAAAAACTCATCTCTTCCATTAGGACATGGAAATTATTCAGTTTGGGGGAGAAATGACAAGCTGCTACACTCAATGGTATGAAGAAATGAATCCTGCATTACATTTTCAGTCATCATTTCTAACTTATGAATATGTTGCTATAAAAGAAAGGTATGAGTTCCTTGGCTCATTTTTATCATCCACTAATGCAGACATTGGTTTTAGCCATCTTGAGCATTCTATTTTTTGCAGCTCCAACTCTATAAAGTATTCATTTACATATTCAGAGTTTGATGTGAGAGTTGGCCCACGGTTATTGGCATGAAAATTACAACAAGCCCGTGAAAATATTAATAAATGCATTCAATTTTGAAATGGATTATTCAATGCTGTGATGAATGGAATTTGTTGTGCTTAACTATCAGCCTCAACATTTTATTTTCTTCAGGCCCAGATCAGTTTAATATATCATTCCAAGGGTAATAGTGGTCTGTAGTAGGACTTTTTGTGAGCAAATTTAAAGGAGATCACTGAATGTAAATTTGTTAGAGAAAATATTTTCAAATCATAGCACAATATAGAGTTGAGTGTTATTCACAATTGTTTCTTCAAACGGAGAACAATGGAAATCATGTAGAAGCCTTTTCAAGGTCTGATGTGAAGTTTATCTTAGCAGCATTAAGGTAATGTTTACTTCCAATATTGATCTATTGTCAAGAAAAGATGCATGTGGACATGCTCTATCTTCAGTTTGGGAGAGACAGTGATTGTTTTCATTCCTTGTCAAGTTCATAGCCAATAATTGTTTGATAATTATTGTGGATGCTCAAAACAACTTTTGCCAACAAGTTCACATTTTGTTTCTCATTTGTCCACATTTTTAATACAAAAGTGCAAAATTTGATTGAAGGATATATTGAAAATGGTAAAAAAAAATTTCATTAAATTTGGAGTGAAGAATCATCATGGTAAGAAGAACAAACGTGTCAAGTTTCAGCTCAATCCAGTGCATGGTTTTCAAGAAAATGATGATCATCACCTACAGTCAATTTTCATTTTTCTCAAAATATGTGATGTGGGTTTCTCTTATTTTTGATGTGGAGATGCATTATAATGGTAATTACTTGCTTGCAAAATTTCAGCCCAACCCACTTTGTGTTTTGTGAAATATTGGTTTAGGAAGATCAGTTGCAACACATTTTTATTCATGTTCATCTACAAAAGTGCAGAAATTGAAATATCTTGCAATTGGTAAGTTGGATTCTCGTGATGTTTGGATAGGAAGTGCATAACACCAAGATGAACAAGCCTAGTAATTTTCATCCCAATCCAATGTAGGGTTTTCGAGAAAATGGCCATTATCACCTACAACCAATTTGCATTTTTCTCAAAATTTGTGATGTGGTTATCTCTGATTTTTTGTGTGCAGGTGCACTGGACTAACATAAACCTGCCTAAAAAATTTCATCCCAACCCATTTTGTTGTTTGGAAGAAAATGACTTTGGAATTTTTCTGTTCAAAAGGCTGCAACACCATAAAATATTGCCCTTTTCCCGTTTCGTGCAGCTGCAACTCCGTAAAACCTTTCATTTTTCCCATTTTGTGTAGTTGCAACACCGTAAAACCATTCATTTTTCCTGTTCCATGCAGCTGCAACATCGTAAAATATTCCCCTTTTCTCGTTTAGTGCAGCTGCAACTCCGTAAAACCTTTCATTTTTCCCATTTTGTGTAGCTGCAACACCGTAAAACCATTCATTTTTCCTGTTCCATGCGGCTGCAGCACCGTAAAATATTCCCCTTTTCCCGTTCCGTGCAGTTACAACACCGTAAAAATTTTGCCTCTTTTCCCGTTTTAGGCAGCTGCGACTCCGCTAAATTTAGCACTCTTTAGGCTGTGACTCCGCCAAAATCTTCGACAATTGCTTCGCTAAATTTAGCAATATTTGGGCTGCAACTCCACCAAATTTGCCACTAAATTTAGCACTATTTGGGCTGCAACTCTGCCAAAATATTCGCTAAAACCTTCGCCAAATTTTTCGCTAAAAATAAGCTTTGACTTTTCCAAATTTCTATTAAATCCTCCGCTAAGAAACTATGACTCTACCAATTTCTATTAAAATCTCCATTTCTTCTGGATGCAACTGTGCAAATGGTAAAATGAAGGAATAAGTGAATGAGTTCTTCTAGTTGGATGCTACACAGGTATTGGGTTGCATGAGGAAATGCAACAAGTTCATTTTGGGGGAGATGTTGGGCCCTGAAATTGTCAATTTTTCCATCACTTATTAACATATATTTCATCCATTTTCTTCCTCTTATCGCCCATTTATCATTCCATTTTCCATCCATTTGTTGTAACTGTGCGTAAAACAACATACTACTTTCATTGATGTTTTAAGTGGTTAATAATGATTATTTTCCTTTATCTTTGATGAATTGAAGACTATTATGCATAATTTTACTAATGATGGGTTGTGGAGTGATTTGTCGTGTACAGGATGCTCACAGCTAGTTATTACAGCCTTGACCGAAAATGCATGCCACATAAGAACACCTTGATTTGCGTCTCGATTTTCGGGCCGATGGAAAAGAATAATGAAAATCCGAGACATGGGTTTTGTGCCTAACAGCCTCAGGTGGTTCTTCGAGAGGGTATTTTCCATATTTACTGTTGTGGGCGGTTCCAAAGTTGTTAGCAGTTACGATCATATTTCAGTTGTTACAGATCACAAGTTGAGTGTTCAGTTCCTCATTTCCATGAGATAATTTTATGTATAAATATGTAATCAATCTCATTGAGATGGAAAAAGAGAAAACAATGTTATGATATAGGATTTGATCCAGATCTATTGTAATCATTCATTATGATAATACAATGCTGGCAGTTTCTTAATTTTGGAGCTGTAGACTTTCATTGTAGAGATCCAGCTCTGCTCAGTGGAGGAAGGGCCCTCTTCCCTGGGAAGATTCTAGTAGTGTTTATTGCAGGTGTTTTGTTGTTTATATTTTCTTATTATTCCGTTCATGCTTTCATTCATCAAGCTTATCGTAGTTGTATGCTTTCATTCATTAGATTTGTCATAGCCGTGTTGTTAATTCATTTGATAGATCGTTGGCCAACATAACACTTCTTTTATATGTATGCAATTAGATATTATTTTATAAGAATTGATTCTGTTGAGGTGTGATTATATTTACAGTTTGGGTTTACGAATAGGATTAGGCTTTGTTTTCTTTTCAAGAAGGTGTGATCTAGTTTATAATGAGTTTTGATTTCATACCAATAGATAACAGTGTCAGGTATAAATTGTGCTTGCATAGATCTTGCATGATAGCTCTAAAATAAAAGACTTCCTCGGGTTGATAATTTATGTTTAACACTCTGCATGCTAAGTTTTAATTAACTGACATATAGTGGGCCCAACAAAGACATTTTGTACTGTCACACCATTTTGGACTATATTCAGAAATAAAAAACTTATAGTGATTGGCTTGATGAATTTACATGTTTATTTGAATGTGAATGTAATGTGTACGCCTCTTTATTGATGTAACAAATGCTAGTCTAAAATGTAATTTGCTTAAGAATCAAAAACATGATTGTAGATCCTAGGAATACGAATGCATGTTATGTGTTCAAATTTTTGTTCTAACAATCTTAACCATAAGAATATTTGTAATAAAGTCGGATCTCTGATATGAGACACACCATATAACTGTGGTAGAAATAACTGTGATTCAAGGAGGATTTCAAGAGATAGGATACCATTAGAGATGGCATCGCATAGGATTTCAATCATGACACTATATTCAGCAACATTGTTCGATGATGGTCAGAGACACACAGCTCCAAAAGACACTACCTGACCCTCACGCGTATAAATGACCCAAGTAGCCGAAGCTAAGTTCTAGGTATGGAGGCTGGCACCGTCAGTGTATCCTACATATGCCAAACACTCCATCGACATTTGTCATAGAAAACGGAATCATGTCAACAAACCGAATTGCTACAAGGGGACCAAAAGTAAACTATGCAACTGCACAATAATATACAGAATATTAGCCTCAGCTAAGAATTAGGCATATTATTTTTTAATACAGATCCCATTTCTAGGCTCCTCCAAGGTTGTCCCTTCATAATCCTCTAACTTGTATGTGCCCCTCTCTAAGACTCGTTTAACCATGTAAGGACCATTCTTCATGGGGTTGAACTTACCTGCCCCTATTGGTTCACTCGCTTGGTCATATAGAAGAACCAAGTCACCTTCACTAAATCTTCGGGGATAGACAAACTTATCATGTTAAACCTTCATGCGATGCTTATTGATTTTAGGATCCACTAAAGCATCTCGACACTGCTCATCAAGGTGATCCAAGTTGACTAAACGTTCTTCCAACTCAAAAGTCTCTGGTAAGAGCTCTATGGCTAGTTTCAAAGAGGGAATTTCACATTGAATCAGAAATATCGACTCCACCCCATGTAATAACTCATATGGACAAAAAAGGGTGGCAGTCTTAACAACGGTTTGGTAGATCGCACAAAGCAGAGTAAAGAATAATGTGTCAATTAGTATTGATTTGTGCAATGTATCTTTGCATAATGACATTAAGGTATTTGTTTACATCTTCAACCTGTCCATTCACTTAAGGATAATAAGAAGAGGAATACTCTTGCTTATACCCCAATTTCAAAGATAATTTATTCAACATCCTATTTTGAAAGTGCCAGCCATGGTCAATGACAAGATCTCTAGGGATACCAAACTGAGTAATGATATGATTGAATAGAAAATGAGGGGTTTTCTCACCATCAAATTTAATAGTAGGCATAGCCTCTACCCATTTCATGAAGTAATCCATGACCATTATGAAGTGATGGTGCCCCCAGTCGAAGAAGGGTTGCAATCCATAAAGACTACCCCCCACTTGGTGAAGGAACCGACGATGATAATAGTGTGTAATGGGGCTGGATTCGAGCGCATATTCTGTGCAAACACCTGGCAAGGGTGGTAGCGTTTGGCTACATTAACGCAATCTTTAAATATCAATAGCCAATAGTAACCCGCTCTAAGGATTTTTTGGGCTATAGAAATACCAGATAAATGACCACAACATGCCCCACCATGGCAATCATTCAGCATCGTCCCATCTTCTTCATCAGTCAAACACCAACGTAAAATGGAATCCACCCCATGGCGATACAAGGTGTCACTGATAATAAACTAATTCTTAGCAGCATGTCATAAAAGTCGATGCTCATCTCGTGAGTGGTTAGGAAGGACCTTCAAAGTATGTATAAATATATTCATGTCACTAAACCAAGGGTCCACGGTTAAGATAAGGAAGATATGCTTGTCCACAAAAAAATATTTTTGAATTTCATCTTCATCCAAACTAGGAAGATCTGACACGAGCCTCGCAAAAACTAGTGATTTATTTGATTTTGTCGAAACCAACTCGAGATCGAATTCTTGCAAGATAACAATCCACTTATTATACTTCCCCCCTATCATTCGCCTGGTTAAGACAAATTGAAATGGATTGATATGAGCCACGAGAGTAGTCTCGAGAAGGATTATGTAATGTCTCAACTGATAAACTGCATGAATGGTCGTTAATGCTAGCTTCTCGATGTGACTATATTTAAGTTCAAAATCAATCAGGTTCTGGCTAAGATAGTAGAAAACGTGCTCTTGGAGCTCATCGTCCTCTTGAACCAAAACCATCCCAACCATATCTTGATATGCAGTCACGTATAATAGAAATTCATGGCTATAGTCAGGTGGACTAAGCACGAGGGCCGATGCAAAGGATTTATTAAGAGCATTGAAGGACTCCTGGGCTTGCTCATCCCATATGGACAGAGTATCCTTCTTCAAAAGGCACATAAAACCCTTGGCCAAATTGGCAAAGTTGTCGACCAATCTCCGTAAGAATTTAGCCATCCCTTGGATACTTTGAAGGTGTCGGATCGTGCGCAGGGGAGACAACACAAGTATTTCCTAAAAGTTAAGAGGATCGACCCTAATACCCTCTTTAGAAACAATAAATCCCAATAACTGACCCACTTTCATGAAAAAGATGCAATTTTGAGGATTCAACCACATTTGGTAACGACGACATCCCTCAAAAACCAAGCGTAAATAGTATGGATGATCCACTCTCAAACGAGAGTGAGCAAGTAAATCATCCAGATAGACTTCAATAATACATTTTAGGTCGTGAAAAGAAAACATCATCGCCCGTCGAAATGTAGCACCGACGTTTTTAAGGTCGAAAGGAATTTTTCAGTATGCAAAAGTACCCCAAGGACAAATGAAATCCATCTTATGTTGGTCCTTAGGCTTGATTTGGATCTGGTTGTACCCTGAAAATCCATCCATGAACAAGAACACTTCGCTTCCCACACACTCATTGAAAATTTGATCTATGAATGGTGTAGGGAAATTGCCTTTAGGAAAAGCATTATTCAGGTCTCCAAATTCAATACACACCAGGATAGTTCCATGGTTCTTATCTACCAGAATTTGATTGGATACCCTTTCAGTTAAGAGAAACAGATAGATAAATCCCGCTTTGAGTAGATTCTCTATCTCAGCCTTAATTGCAGGCACCTTATGGGGATTCATCGCACATAAACACTGTCGAACAAGTTTATCATTAGGATAATGTTCGCTCTCATGTTCGACATTACAAGGGTCTATTCCTTGCATTTTGTCATACAACCAAGAAAAAACATCACAAAATTCTTTAAAGAGTTCGGTGTATGCCTTAATCTCATCGGGAGAACAATACACCACAATGTAAACGTTCTCTATCTTTCTAGGAGTTAGAGAAATGTTGATAGGAATTGTAGGTGACAAGTTTGCAATGTTCCCTTTGGAATATATAACATGAGTTCCTAATGGGACCACAGGACTTCCAACTTTCTCGCTAAGGATCGACCTAAAATCATCACGCTTGATTTGTTGAAGCTCTAGGAGGAAGTATGAGCAATTGTGCAAATCCTCCTAAGGTCATTATAAACCATTCATGTCTTTGAGAATCATTTTTTCAGAAGGAAAAACATCATCAAGGAAGCATGCTATCATGATGATGCAAACGCCCAAGAAGGCAGTGCAAAGAGGTCCTCCTCCTCCGTCCGCGAAGAGGAAGGACTAGGGTCTACAATGAGATCAAGAACGAATTGATAAGAAATATCCATTGTAGATATGGACATCTCCATCTTGGTAGGTCTAGGGTCCTCATCTAATGTACTTGAAGAAGGGAGAGTCCAAGGGTCCTCTAAATACGTAGTTCGAAATGGGATCGAACTCAATGATGATGAATCACTACTATTAGCGCTATTTTGAGATAAGTAGTTGGATGGGTTAAATTAGTGAAAGAAAGAGGAAGGTATGAAAATTTTCCATATCATGACCTTGAAGGGTTTTGATGGAGTCCCTAGATGTTCTAAGGGGTTTTTTCATTGCTTTGAAGTGCAAAATTACTAAAAATCCCAAATTTTAACCTTGTAAATGTGCCTGAATAAGAAAAATATGATTGAGGTTATATGGTGACAGGAATGGAGGGCCTGGATGCACAATGGATAAAATCAAAGGATGGAGATGATTTCTCCAAGGAAATATGATCTATCTAAAATAATTTTGATGTTGGCGGAAAGAGGTTAACTTGCAGACAGAATTAGCCATTGGATGGACAGATAGAGATAGATTGACGGAGGATAAAGATTCTGCTAAGCGGACATGCAAGGAGAAATAAATTAAGGAGGATTGTGAAATATTGTACACCCCTCATATTTCAAAGGCTAAGATCAGTTGGTGTTCAAGGTCAAGGGTGAGAGTGGATTTCACAATGGAAACATGCGCTAGGAATCGAACCTTTTAAGATTGTGAAATCCTGTTGGCGCCACAAGTTTCAATGATGAATATCAATTAGTGTTGAATATCTACAGCAGAGGTTCATTTTGCAGTGACAGCTAGCACAGGGTAAGTAGATTTACCAATTTGTGAAATCATGTAGGACATGCATATTCCAATGATCATGATATTGAGTGCTATAGATATATAGTGGGCATTCATTTCGCAACCGCAACATGCACAAAAGAATAAATTTTTCGAAGCTACAAAATCGGGTAGGCCCAGCAGACATGAACGACAAAGATCTTGGCGGATTCCTAATCCATGGCCCACAATAATTTCACAATGAGAACTAGCAGGGAGTAAATCAGGTGGAATTATTGTGAAATCGGGTAGGAGCCACATCATAGGATAGTTGAAATTCCTAGTAGATTAAGATCTACAACTAGCAGTGATTTCACAGGGCGAAGATGCAAGAAAGAATGGAATAGTGGAGGTTGAGAAATAAAGTTAAATATATTAAAGAATGAATGATGCACATTTTATCCTAGAAATATATATGGTCCAAGATCATTTTGCAATCAAAACAAGACAAACATTTGAAAGGAGTGTTTAGTTCGAAAAAGAGCCTATGGTAGCAGCAGAAATTGGAGAGTCCTCCTCACCTCCTCCACCTTTGGTTGTAAGTGATGGAACTAATGAAGTTTATGATTCTTATATGTCTAATAATGATTATTTAATTGCAGATCCAAACATATCCACAAGGCCAAAGTGGGCAGAAAAAACTATCCAAGCAGCTGGGGAACTAGCTGGGAATCTTAGAGATCCTAGGAGGACTAGATCTCAATTTGAGAGTGCCCTTCCTATCAAGGACCCTTGTTTTGATGATAAGCATTTTCTAATGGTTGAATATGATCCACATACATATGAATATGCATGTGAATACCCAATATGGAAAATATCCATGAAGGAGGAATTTCATTCGCTCCAAAAGAATGATACATGGGACATAGTCACTCACCCCTAGAGAGGAAGCTAGTCAAGTGTAAGTGGGTTTTAAAAACTAAATTTGATGCTGATGGTTCTCCTTTGAAATATAAGGCAATATTAGTCTCCAATGTATTCTCCCAATTCCAACGCATTGACTACAATGAGACCTTTGTACCAGTTACAAACATGGACTCCATAAGACTAGTTTTGGCCATTGCAACTTCCAAGCAGTGGGAAGTACATCACATGGATGTAAAGACTGATTTCCTACATGGTGATATGAAAGAAAAAATATACATGCATCAACCATAATATTTTGTGACTAATCCATGATCTCTTGTGTGCAAGTTGAAGAAATCATTGTATGGGCTAAAACAAGCTCCCAGAGCTTGGTATGCCAAGATTGATGGATTTTAGCTATCAATGAACAATTGTAGATGCAAGTATGATCCAAATATTTAATTGAATCTAATTCATGGTTCTTAATCATCATTGTATTTTATGTGTATGACCTATTGATCATAGTAATTTCTAAGAAATAAATTGTATCCTTAAAGGATGCAATGAACCATGTATTTTCTATGACTAATTTGGGATTGTTAAGCCAATTTTGGGGGATTAAAATTTATCTATCATATATTGGAATCAAAGTACATCAGTCCAAGTATGATTCATATATACTGAATTGTAGCATACCCCTTAAACCTCAACGCCATTACACATGGAAAAGGGGTAAGGTTTGTTTGTTTCACTGTTACTACCAAAGGAGTCAATCATGTTAGTGTAAGATATTTACATGATATTTCAATGAAGAATGTCCAATCAAATTTAACAATGTCAATACTACATGCATTGTAAAGCAATCATTTGAAAATTTACATCCATCCTCCTCATTGTTCGGGTACACAGGGTACTCCCAAGAAACCAAACACCTTGAGAAACCGCTTCACATAAATAGATCACAGATCAACACACCAATGTTTGCCACATGGTTAAAACCATTGAGAGGAAAACAGTCCATGGCCCCAGCCAAATAGCTACTTGGAGCAATTTACTAAGCAAAAGAAAGAAAGTTACATGAGCTTCTCATAATCGATCAACTAGCCAAGGACCCTCAACTCTCTTTAAATAGAGATCATAGACCAATCGGATGTTAAGCCATGGATCAATGGTAGGTATGATCTAAGAGAAGTTGAACCGTCGGATCACTCTATGTCTAGAACATATCGTGACCATAGGATTAGAATATTTACAAATGCATACTAATGCATTCTAAAGAAACACACTTTTACCAAACGAATATATTACATAAGTTGATCTTAACTAACTCCTAAGTGTCTAAATATCCTAACATCCCCCCTTAAGAGCAACTAGGATAGGATTGAAGGATTTACAAAAGTGACACTATTAGGAGAAGGAAGGAGGAATTAGAGCCTATCCCCCCTTAAGGACACATTCTTGAACTCCTAACATAGACCGAAGTTTAGAAAACTTCACTTCTGTAAGAGACTTGGTGAAGATGTCTGGAACTTGATCATCTATAGGGCAATAGAGAACTTCGATAACACTATCATGAACAAGATTTCTGATGAAGTGCATGTGTAGCTCAATGTGTTTCCTGTGCTGATATAGAACTGGGTCTTTGGCAAGCTTGATGGCACTTTGATTGTCACACCAAAGTGGAGTAGGTTGTTGCTGCTCAAATCCAAACTCTGAAAGGATCTGCTGAAGCCATAAAGCTTCCTAACTCGCATTAACTGCAGCTTGATATTCTGCTTCTACTGAAGAAAGAGAAAGAGCTTGTTGTTTCTTACAAGCCCAAGTGACAGGTCCAGATCCCAGACTAAAAACATAAGCTACAGTAGACTTTCGATCATCAGGATCGTTGTCCCAATATGAATCAGTGAAACCAACCAACAAAGGTTTTCCCCCTGTATTTTAATGAATACCAAACTGGCTTGTACCTCAAATATATCGAAGTACTCTTTTTGTTGCTTTCTAGTGACTTCCATGAGGAGTTTGCATATAACGATCAACACGACCAACGGAAAAGGAAAGGTCAGGATGAGAATGAGTCAAGTATAAAAGACTACCAACAAGCTGACGATACAAGGTGGCATCTACTTCAGGGGAAGTACAAGTGGCAGAAAGTTTGACTCCAAACTAGAAGGGAGAAAGGGTTGGTTTACAATCTTCCATGTGGAAGCGATGAGAAGGTCACAAGCATACTTAGACTGGGAAAAAAAGATTCCTTATTTGGTTTGCAAGACTTGGAGACCAAGCAAATAATGCAAATGTCCTAAGTCTAACATTTCAAAATTTTGCTTAAGACTGGATTTCACATGGGTTATAAGTTTAGGGTCACTACCAGTAAGGATAAGATCATCAACATAAAGAACAAATATGATGAGATGGTTTCCTACTTTCTTGGTATAGACATTGGGGTCAGAATGGAATCTAAAAAAACTAGTGTCAAGGAGAAAGCTATCCATTTCGGCATACCAAGCTCTAGAAGCATGCTTAAGGCCATATAAGGATTTCTTAAGAAGACAAACAAAGCTAGAATTATTCTAAACATATCCAGGAGGTTGTTCCATGTAAATTTCCTCATGTAAATCACCATGTAAGAAGGTAGACTTGACATCCATTTGATGGACTTCCCAGTTATGTAAGGCTGCAAGGGAAAGAACAAGGTGGATGGAGTTCATTTTTGCTACAGGGGAAAAGGTTTCATTGTAGTCAATCCCTTCAACTTGGGAAAAACCTTTGGCAACTAACCTTGCCTTAAGTATTTCAACTCTTCCATATGATGCATACTTAGTTCTATAGACCCATTTACATGTGATAAGTTTTCTTCCTTTTGGAAGAGGAACAAGATCCCAAGTATCATTCGCCATTAAGGAATGGTATTCTTCATCCATAGCTGCATCCCAATCTGGATTTCCTGAAGCTTCTGCAAAAGTTTCTGGATCATGATTCTCAGAAAATTGAGCCAAAAGGGAAGAGGCTCGTTGAAACTAAGAACGTGTTCGACGTTGATATCTAGGATCACCAGTAAGATCACTAGCTGCTTCACATGTTGAACAGACCCATCGAGGAGGCATTGGTGTTGGTGCAATTGGAGGAACATGAGAAGGTGGAGGTGGGTTTTCATCCTCACTGTCATCATCAAAAACTGGAATTAGAAACCTGTCAAGGAATTTGGAAGAAGAAGAAGAAGAAGGCACAATTACCGAATCAGGCTCGCAAGCCAAAGATGGCACACCCACCATGTTAGGCTCGCAGGGCAAGAGATTTTAATCAAATTTAACATCTCTTCTAATGATTATATCATGTGAATGGGGCTGAATAAGTCTATAACCTTTTACATCTTCTGAATATCCAACGAATATGCACTTTTCACTTTTAGACTGAAATGCTTTCCATTTTTCATCTGGAATGTGAACCCATGCTTCACAACCAAACACACAAAAGTGACTTACATCTGGTTTAATTTTAGTCCATGCTTCTTCTAGTGTTATACCATGTAAAACTTTAGTGGGTGTGCGATTAACTATGTAATTTGCACAATTTATGGCCTCAACCCAATATTGAAGACTTAGTCCCTTAGATTGGATCATACAATTAGCCATTTCTCTTAAAGTGTGGTTCTTCCGTTCAGCTACACCATTTTGTTGTGGTGTATATGAAACAGTGTGTTATTGTTGGATTCCTTGTTCAGTGCAGAAAGTAGTGAACTTGTTAACATATTCTCCTCCATTGTCAGATCTTAACTTAATAATTTAATGACCAAATTGTTTTTCAACAAGGGCCTTGTAGGCCAAGAACATGTTAAATACTTCGCTCTTAAGTTTTAGGAAGTAAACCCAAGTGCGTCTAGAGTAGTCATCAATGAAATTTAAGAAATATTTGAAACTAGAAAATGATGCAGATGGAAGAGGACCACACAAGTCACTATGCACAAGCTCCAAAGGAACCGAGGCATGCCAAGAGGCATGTTTGTAAAAACTGTCCCGATGATGTTTTCTGAGTACACAACTGGACCAAACACCATCCTTGCAAGATACCATTGGAAGACCAGTCACCATATTGTATTTACATATAAGCTGTTGTAATGAGTGATGATTTAAGTGACCAAATCGCTCATGCCAAAGTTTGCTCAAGTTATCACTATGAGCAACAAAAACTGAAGGAAAAGGTGATGACCCAAAGTTGTTAAATTTGTACAACCTGGTGATATCATCAACAATTCTAGTAGCAACATTTTGAGGATTTTTAAAATCCTTGATTACAACTTGGTGAGATGTAAACATCATAGTTTTACCTTCACCTAAATGAGTAATTTGATAGACTGATAACAAATTGCAGGAAATTTTTGGAACACATAGTACATCACTGAAATGACCATTTTCTACTAGAACTGTTCAAAATCCTACAACACTTAGAGATCTATCATCACCAACAAATATTTGTTTGGTGTTACATTCATGCATAGTAGAAAAGATGGCTTGATCCTTATCCATATGATAAGATGCTCCAGAATCAATGAGCCATTCATTTGAAGTAGAAGAAGATGATGCAGTATAAGAGTAATCAGAAGCACAAAGTGCATGTCCATGAGAGTTATATTTCGAACATGAATCTATGTTGATGTGGTGCTTCTTCATTGCTGCTTCCAAGGCTTCCATCTTCTTGAAACACTTAGATTCATCATGATTATCTTTCCCACAAAAATTGCAATGACAGTCAGTCTTCTTTCTTTTTTTTCTTGGATCCTTTGTCATTTTTTAAAGAAGGAGCTGACTGAGAAGGTTTGGGACCCTTGTTGTTTGGCTTATTATTGCGAAAATTTTGTTTCTTGAGAGGCTTGGACTTTTCTTTCTATTGGGACAATAAGGCTTTCCTAGATGTATCTTCATTGTTAATTATTCCAAGATGAATGAGCTTACCTTGCTCTCTAAATAAGGAATCACAAAAAAATTCAAGAGTAAGCTCTTGATAGCTAGCTACAGTCAAGGATTCTTTCATGAAGTAGAATGTAGATACAGAAAAAGAATATGCAGGTCCAAGTTTGGAAAGAATATGATAAATACATTCTTTGTCTTCTTTCTTAATCTTGCATTCTATACATAAGAGTCTAAGAGTTTTATACTTAGATAAATAGTCTTGAATGCATGAAAAATCATTTGGATTCAAGGAAAGCAACTCATTCTCAAGTAGATGACCCCGAATTTCATTGTGTTTACCAAAAAAAAATTCCAACTTTTCCCAAGCTTTATCAGGTTCATCAATTCCAGATATGTGGAATCGCAAATCAGTAAAGATTGACATCCCAATCAATCCATGAGATTCATCACATATATTTTCCCATTTAATGTTCTTATCATCATCAGTGGGTTTTGTTTATTTCCCTGACGTTATCTTGAAAAGTCCCCTACTTCGTAGAACATCCTCCATAATAGATTTCCATGAGAAATAATTAGAACTTGTAAGTATAATATCACAAGGGGTGGTCATACTATAAAATAATGGCTGAAAAAATATAAACTAACTATCTAGTTGCAAAGAGCTCGAAAAAATATGCGGTTTAAAAAAAACGGCACTGAAAACTGATTCTGGATGATGAAGTTATGCTTGATCAAAGAAAATGTTGAAGATGTCCCCAATAGTGACGTGGAAGATATTAACTTGACCAACTAAAAAAAGAACCCCCCTCTTCCCAAGATCAACCTTTGACAATCACTTTACAATAAAGTTGCTTTGAAGTGAATTACTTTTTTAGAATAAGTGAGGTTCACTTTTACAATAATGTTACTTTTAAATAATGCGGCAATAAATGAAAAGACTTAAATGACTCACTTTTTATTTTATTTTATTTATGTGAGATGCATTTTTACAATAAAGTAACTTGAAAATAGAAATTGCATGCACTAAAAAGTAGTTTAATAAGACTTGAACTCAAGGCCTATTAAGGAATAAAGCACTTTGGACCAAGTGAGCTAAGTTTAAAAGGTACGTAAAAGAATGGAAAGAGGAAGGGGGCTTTTTTTTCCTCTTCTCTCTCGTTCTCTATGCTTGCATTTTTTTCCTGTAAATCACAAAAACAAAAACAAAAACAAAAACAAATTCCACACAATGGGGTTAGATATTGGTTAGCTTACCCGAAAAGTCTACATTTTCAATTTTTCTCATTGTTTCTGATTTGTCGTGATCACCCAAGGTGCACAGCAAAGAGCATACGTAGCCGAGAAGACAAGGAAAAAACTTTTCCTTACTGTTTCTGATTCGCCGCGATCACACAAAGTGCACAGCAAAGAGCATACGCAGTTAGGGAAGGTAACAATCCGAGACTAAAACAAAAATATATAATAATAAAACTGATAAGATATGAGAGATCTAAAAAAACAAATCCGTCACTGTAACATTATACCTTCAAATTTGCAAAAATTGGTGTTTCTAGAACAAACAGAAATAGTTTTCGATGAAATGAAAACTATTTCCCAGTGGAAAAGGCTCTCCGGACACAATGGAACAGCTCCCGCAAGCCAAAAATGCATAGAAAATCCAGAACCAAAAACCCTTTCAAAGTTTCAAAAACATCGGTTCCAGATCTAGATCAAAACCGAAAGCAGTTCTTCATAAAAGCTTTGATACCATGTTCGGGTACAAAGGGTACTCCCAAAATATCAAACACCTTGAGCAACTGCTTCACACAAATCGATCATAGATCAACACACCGATGTTTGTCACGTGGTTAAAACCCTTGAGTGGGAAACAATCCACGGCCCCAGCTAAATAGCTACTTGGAGCAATTTATTATGCAAAAGAAAGAAAGTTACATGAGCTTCTCATAATCGATCAAATAGCCAAGGACCCTCTATGCTCTTTAAATAGAGATCATAGACAAATCGGGTGTTAAGCCACGGATCAATGGGAGGTATGATCTAAGAGAAGTTGAACCGTCGGATCACTCTATGTCTAGAACATATCATGACCGTCCAATTAGAATATTTACAAATGCATACTAATGCATACTAAAGAAACACACTTTTACTTAACGGATATATTATACCAGTTGATCTTAACTAACTCCTAAGTGTCTATATATCCTAACACTCATCAGAACCAAAACATACAGTTTACATCCAATTTACTAGGTTTTCTATTGATAGCATAACCAACATTAATATTATGATTTCTAGGGTTCACATGATTAAGTAATCCCCTTAATGGCAGAATACTTAGGGGTAGAAATTAACCTAACATTTGATAACATGCCCAATTTTTACTTTAACCACATTGTCACTTACATTAACTAACATGTGGGTCTCTTAAGGAATTTAAAATCACTATTTACATAGTTAATCTTAGCCACAAGGTATTCATCAACAAGATACTTAATTATAGTACTTCCCTAGCATATCTTAAAATCTCCCATCAACGTTATACCAGTTATCTTAGCGTAACTCCAATACATTACCATTTATATCTTAATATGTGTGGTACACAAGTATTTCACCTCCAAGGTGTCTTTGCATGTGTCCTAGTGTGTAGACAAAAGTAATTAATGCAACCATACTTTCCTTGATTATCATTGTCCAAATTAATCAATTTATAAGGTTATAGTGCAATATGATAAGTACACCAGCAATACAAGGAAAAGAAAACATTCAGACATCAAACCAGAGAGACGCCAAAACATTTAAACACAGATAACAGAGACGCCAATATAGGTGGTTCACCCCTAACCTAGGGTTACGTCCACCAAAACTGTTAATATTTTCTATTAAGTCATTGTGCAAAAGGATACAAAACTGCAATTCGTGTACTAAATACTTTCCACAAATATCTCCTATAGAGAACAGGATTAATTTACTAATTCCGACACTTGGGAATAATGCAGGTATACATCCTGATGATACCGCTATCACAAAGGTATAAAATCAATATATAACATAGACATATATGTTCATAGATCATAGGTGAATATTCAATTAGTCATGAATTGCAAAAATCAGAATCTTAAATCACAGGCATTTAGAACTTTTTAAAATATATATTCCTATACCATCGTAGGTTTTTATAAAGAAATTCTAGGCACCGTGATAAGTTTAAATCATATTAAAAGCAAGCATTCAGACTACATTTAGATCAAACTTGCATATAAGGAAAACACATGAAACATGGTAATTTCTAGATCGTAATAATGCCAAGAGTTCAAGTCCAAAACAAAACCTAGGAGGCAGTCTAAGTTTTAGATCATCATAATTCCAAGCATTCAGACCAAACTTATATTTAAGAAATCACAGGGAAGGATGGATCATTGCACTTTTAAGATGAGAGGTGGTGCTCTCTCTCTCTTCTCGTTCAGACTCTGAGGTCTCTATTATCTAAAATTGTATTCAGGATTTTCGGGCCTTTCAACTCAAAGTGATACTAACGTGAAGAACTTGGTAACATACCTCATGTATTTATATATCTCAATTAAATGTAGAGGATACGATAGGTTAAAATCACATCCCATAGCATGATCCAAATTTTATTTTTGGAACCGAGCAGATACAAGTTGGTCCTGAACGAGTTGTATACATAAAAGACTGTACGAAGGCTATCGTGGAAGGAAATTGCAGAGGAAATCATTATGTGAGCATCCTTATGTGGTATGGTGTTTCCTTCGTGTACAGGATTTTGACCCCTAAACTGGTAGATTGGGCGTCCCATATATTCTATGTGAGAAAAAACTACTGCTCTAAGCGGAAAGTAGCAGTCACAACCGCTCAGTGAGGCGATTCTGGATGCAACAGATGAGGAAGAATGTCTTGTACCCCATTTCTATCCAGAAGCAAAACCAGTCCCCATGGAGCACCAAATCAAAGTATATGACAACACCAACCCAGCGGGATGTGAACACCCGCAATTGCAAACTTCAGAAGCCCTTCTTTCCATTCTTACTCTAAAGGGATTGTTTAGGGTTTATTTGGTGATCATAACAATCACCACAATTAGTCCTACATTGGATCCAATAGGTAGGTAAAGGAATCACATGCAATAAACCATAACCATCTGAATCGAATCGCTGCTATAATTTATATCTATCTTCATTCAACGCTCGCACAAATGTGGATAAAGTTTTTATATAACCTTACAACGATTAGAAAACAGGCTAGGGGTTATCGTTTTGAAGACTTACTCCAAACATAGAGGGTAGTTTGAATATTGCGCACTTCAAGCTGGAAATGGAATGTCGAGTTCCGTCGCTGAGTTACCTCCTAGATCGCACCCTGTAGAGGTTATCCTACCGTAAAAAAACGTGGGACAAAAAGAGGCAAATCATGGAGCTACAACCTCTAGTTGTGCTCCCCACGTTTTCCCCCTTAGTGGAAACCTCCTTATAAAAGCATAGACCTTTTAAAAAGGAACTCAGAGATTGTCCCTTTCAAATGCAGAGATCTCCTGCTTATAATGCAGGGATCCTTGTTTTCCTTTCCAAAATGATGAGATTTCCCTCCCCTTAAGGAGCATTGTGCTTCCACCAATCGCGGCAGTAGGTCTACCCTTATTTTTGCTGAAAGGTAATTAACTAGGGGGAGGCTTTCTGCCCAAATTAGCATTCTCTTTAATGTATGCTAATAAAATATTCTTCTGACTACATACTCTAGTTAATGAGTTTATGTGGTTTGCACAAAAACAGTAACCCTTTTCCTCCACTCACCACTTAACGGTAAAATCATAAACCTTTAAGTAATGGTTATTTTTAAATATAATCATTATTTAACTTAGATATTTTAGCAATGGTTCTTTCTCCCATAAATACCTGAGCAAGGATTTATTTACCTTTCAATATTTACCGATACTTATTCTCCTTAAAGATTACTTAATTAATTCTTTAAGCAATGATTATTCTTCCAATAATCATTTAAATCCTTTAAGCAATTATCACCTTTTAAAGGTTAAAGGACAATTATTCTTCATAAGATTTTAACTTAAATCTTTAAGAAATAATTTTACTTGCCTATTTTTATTATCTGTAGGCCAAGGTTATATCTTGTTAAAAAATCCTCCCTATATCCATGCATATATATATACCCCAGAGGTATAGGTTTTACTCTACTTTAACGTTCCCCTTTTATCATTGATGATAACCTTATTTACCCTGTTATCCTAAAGAGTTCTCGTAATTTCAAATGGTAGAACTCTCTCTCCATTACTCTAGTAAGGAGCTATCTTGCAACTTTCAATGGCCAACAAAAGAGCGTGTATATACTCACTAACTACTTTTAATATATGTGGGTGAGGATTTGAGAAATGGGTCTCTCGATTGGCATGTCATGAATACCTAGGTGACTCCAGGTTGTCCTCCCTACATTTCCCAAAGTATTTTACTCTCATCCCCTTAGTCTATTTGGTTTTTTATCGTCAATGTCCTAAGTCTCCCAAGTCCACAACTTAGGGGGATCAATCCTCTAACATACAATTTTTTTACTGGTGGGTCCTTAGCCTTGAGCTCCTTACTAGCAAACAAGTATAATACATATACGAAAATTACAAGTGTATTAGGGGTGTGTAAGAGGAATATTACATCCTTCCCCCCTAAAATTAACATCGTCCTCGGTGTTCTTGTCCTTCAACCACTTCCTTCTTCTTCTGAGTCATGTTTTCTTGCCTCGTCTGTTCTGTTATGATCTCCTTCGATATTTTCTTGATCCTTTTCTGTAGTTCGCTATCATTTAGGACCTTCAGCTTCCTACACAAGGTTCTGGTCTTGCCCAAATTTTAATCAGTAATTCATGCCCAAAATTGTAATTCAACTTAAACAAAATCCATAGATCGTTTTGCATTGTAACAATCTGCAATTTTCTAGTTTTTTTTTCATTGGTGTCATAATACCCAATATTTTTCATAGTGAAATTTATTTATCAATAAAACATAATTACTACCCTTTGGGTGTTGGTTTTATCTCCAACCTTTGGATAGTTATGTCATCCTCGACCTGAGGAAATCCCTTCCTCACATTACCCATTCTGCATGTAATAGTTACTTGGACATCTGTCAATACATTTTACGTTTGTTTTGGTTTCTAGAATCTCCCTTGAGTATCATTTCCATTCTTGTGTGGACTTACAACAATTTATGAGGTTACTCTCCCTTTTAACCACTAGTTAAAATTTTTCCCCTCGGTGACATCAAACAACGTCCTATCTCCTAGATGTCCAATTTTGCCTAGGTATTTTTGCCACACCAATGTGATCACACGGAAATCGCTTTCCTAACACCACTGTGCTCCTGCAACATATATGCCTAACACCAATGTGCTCACGTGGCAATCAATTGCCTAACACCATGGTGCTCCTGTAGCATTCAAACTTTTTCCTTGTTTGTATTTAGTATAAATTTCAACTTTGACTATTTGTAATGCACACTCCTTGGTTCTTAGCATGACTTTACTGTCATTGTCCCAATTCGTGAATCGGCTACATGCTTATTCAAAGCATCTATTGATAACCCAAAAAGAACTTTCATAACTTGCAATGATTTTAATCATCATTCATGAGTTACATAACCATGTAATTCATCTAGACAAATTACTCCTTGCTCGTTTTTGAGAAATTGAGTGCAACTTACATATGCAGGAAGATTTATATACTATAGTGCACATTGATTGCAACAATGGTCATAATCTTGGTGAAGCCTGCAATGTCGGTATATAAACAACATCATCGACAGTTAATCCTTGGTTTATAAAACCGCGAAATTCGACAATCTATAACAAATAGAACATCACCCATTCTTAATCTCATTATTTGAGGGAGTGAATATTCTTACTAACAGTCAATTCCTACTGATAGTATTCTTAGCATGCCCTGCAATGTTAGCATATAGCATTATACAACATTCACCAATTTATTATCTTTAATATCAATATCTTTATACATCCTTACTTACCTATATTTGGATAATTACTAGTAAAGGGATATTCCACTTTACACCACATTCATGTGTGGCAATGCTAGGGACATGGAAAATAACATTAGTAATCCAAAGCAAACAAAGCAAACAACTTACCATAATTCCATACCTCAACTACTTATGTCATATCTTACAACTTTTCTAGTTTATCAAAATGAGAGCCTTTATATAGGTGTACTGCTTTCGTACGACCCGTAACATTAGGCACAACACATCGTGCTATTTACCTTAGCAGTATTGTGGTCCAAGTTCATAAGTAGTCTAGTTTTCTTTTTACTTTTCTTGAAAAAATACTGTAAGGAATGTTGTCTTTTCATGAAAGTGTATAAGAAGATCCATAATACCAATGCACATGTATAAATAGCCAAATAGTCTTTATGGGAATAACCCAATTTCTTGCACACCAATAATTATATGTAAAGGATACATTATAACTAACATTCACAAGTTTATCAGAAACTTCTAATAAAAGTTAATATTCACTAAGAATTCTATTGTTACACACACGTTAGAAATACATTCACTTCTCTCATCATTCACTTATTATGTTTAACGACTAACCATTTCCTAGGTTTTATTAGTTCATGATAGTCAGACTAAAACAACCAAACATAATCCTTCCTTATGACCTATGCATTCAGGACCCAAGGCATATGATGGTTATGTCCACACATATAGGTGAAAGAGTTTTGTCAAAACTAGTGGACCCAAATCTTTGAGAACAACTATTTCCTCCTACTTTTGATCTAATTCTCAATCATTAAAATTTGTTTTGGCTATAATAAGTCATGCACCTTAACCAAGCCATTTTATTACAAACATTTGTATCCAATCATAGTCGTTCGACTAACATGTACTGGTGCATCCATATGATTTTGTTCAAAATATTTGTTCTAGGTTTACGAGAAACTCCCAATGCAAAGGGGTGTTTCATATTTAATATAATGTTAGTAATTTTCTTAACACCTCTAACATTCATTTGATGCCACTTGTATTTTTTTTAAACTTGACAATATAATATATGCCCTTTGCATAGCTACTATTTTACAATTACTTACCTTTGTGCTTAAACCATTTTACTATATGTGATAGTTTTGCAGCAAATCTTTTTTTTAGAGAGTTTTCAAAGGTAATACAATTACTCCTAAATGATCAACTATCAATTTCCCTTTAATAGCTATCTTCAGGGAATTTTTGTAGGTAAGTCACTATATGCATACATATATATAATCAGATGCCCCTAAGACTTTGGATTATACTCTCATGAGCCACTTACATTTATTCATTACAATGATAAACACCAAATTAGGTCTAGAGGACCTTGAATCATATTCAGTTCTCATTAGATCCTTAGCAGTCCTATATTTTATTGTTAGTGACATAACCCTTTCCCACTAGTCCTTAACAACATTTGTTTGACGGTTTTCAAGGTTACCTATTACAATTTGTCAACCTTGCAGTTCTAAAAATCCTTTATATACTAGAGTCATTAGTAGCGGGTTCAACTATGCATGTAGGTTTCAAAGGTCACTTTTCAGCAATTCAAAATTACTATTTAGACAAAGATTTCTATAGTACCTTCATTGACCATGAGTTTGTCTAAGAAGACTTCTATACTTCATTAAAATTTATTGGCGTGACTCAAATAGAGACAAAGCAATCGTCTTATCCATTCATAACCCTATTCGGAAGTAATCAAGGAATTTAACCAGATACCTGTGTACTTACATCATCGGGCCTGACATTGAATTGACAAAACTAATGGGCCATCTTTGTTGTGATTTTGAGAAAACGTTCTACCTTCTCTTGCACAACTACAAGGTCAAAATTATATGTGTTTGGTATATCTTATGGTACCTGTATTGCAGACTAGTGTAAACTTGTTGATTCCTGTTATCAAAAGGAAAAACCCAATCATTAGTTTCAAACAAAATATGTAGGAGCGTTTTGAGCCCAAATAGGCCCAAGTGTTCCAACTCTCGCTCTGATACCATCTGTAGCATACCCCTTAAACCTCAGAGACATTACACGTGGAGAAGGGGTAAGGTTTGTTTGTTTCACTGTTACTACCAAAGGAGTCAATCATGTTAGTGTAATATCTTTACATGGTATTTCAATGAAGCATGTCAAATCAAATTTAATAATGTCAAGACTACACACATTGTAAAACAATCATTTGACAATTTATATCCATCCTCCTCATCAGAACCAAAACATGCAGTTTACATCCAATTTACTAGGTTTTCTATTGATAGCATAACCAACATGAATATTATGCTTTCTAGGGTTCACATGATTAATTAATCCCCTCAATGGTGAAATACTTAGGGGTAGAATTTAACCTAACATTTGATAACATGCTCAATTTTTACTTTAACCATACTGCAACTTACATTAACTAACATGTGGGTCTCTTAAGGAATTTAAAATCACTATTTACATATTTAATCTTAGCCACAAGGTCTTCATCAACAAGATACTTAATTATAGTACTTCTCTAGCATATCTTAAAATCTCCCATCAACGTTATACCAGTTATCTTAGAGTAACTCCAATGCATTACCATTTATATCTTAAGATGCGTGGTAACCAAGTATTTCACCTACAAGGTGTCTTTGCATGTGTCCTAGTGTGCAGACAAAAGTAGTTAATACAACCATACTTTCCTTGATTATCATTGTACAAATTAATCAATTTATAAGGTTATAGTGCAATATGATAAGTACACCAGCAATACAAGGAAAAGAAAACATTCAGACACCAAACCAGAGAGATGCCAAAACATTTAAACACAAATAAGAGAGACACAAATATATGTGGTTCACCCCTAACCTGGGGTTACCTCCACCAAAACTGTTAATATTTTCTATTAAGTCATTGTGCAAAAGGATACAAAACTACAATTCGTGTACTCCATACTTTCCACAAATATCTCTTATAGAGAACAGGATCAATTTACTAATTTCGACACTTGGGAATAATGCAATTATACATCCTGATGATACCGCTATCACAAAGGTCCCAAATCAATATATAACATATAAATATATGTTCATAGAACATATGTGAATATTCAGTTACTTATGAATTGCAAAAATCAGAATATTAAATCACAGGCATTCGGAACTTCTTAGACTATATATTCCTATACCATCGTAGGTTTTTATAAATAAATTCTAGGCACCATGGTAAGTTCAAATCATATTAAAAGCAAGCATTCAGACTACATTTAGATCCAACTTGCAAATAAGGAAAACACATGAAACATGTTAATTTATAGATCGTAATAATGCCAAGAGTTCGGGTCCAAAACAAAACCTAGAAGGCAGACTAAGTTTTAGATCATCATAATGACAAGCATTCGGATCAAACTTATATATAAGAAATCGCAGGGAAGGATGGATCATTGCACTTTTAAAATGAGAGAGGCGGTGCTCTCTCTCTCTTCTCGTTCAGACTCTAAGGTCTCTATTATCTAAAATTGTATTCAGGCTTTTTAGGCCTTGCAACTCAAAGTGACACTAACGTGAAGAACTTGGTAACATACCTCTCATATTTATACACCTCAATTAAAATTAGTGGATACGATTAGGTTAAAATTGCATCCCATAGCATGATCCAAATTATATTTTTGGAGCCGAGCAGATACAAGTTGGGCCTAAACCAGTTGTATACACAGAAGACTGTACAAAGGCTATCATGGAAGGAGCTTGCAGAGGAAAGTGTTATGTGAGCATCCCTATGTGGTACGGAGTTTCCTTCCTATACAGGATTTTGACCCCTAAACTGGTAGATTGGGCGTCCCATATATTCTATGTGAAAAAAAGCTGTTGCTTTATGCAGAAAGCAGCAATCGCAACTGCTCAGCGAGGTGATTCTGGATGCAATAGATGGGGAAGAAGGTTCTATACCCCGTCACTATCCAGACCTAGAACTAGTCCCCATGGAGCACCAAATCAGAGTAGATGAGATCACCAAACCAGAGAGATGTGAACACCTGCAATTCCAAACTTCAGAAGCCCTTCTTTCCATTCTTACTCTGAGGGGATTGTTTAGGTTTATTTGGTGATCGTAACAATCACCACAATTAATCCTACATTGGATCCATTAGGTAGGTACAGGAATCGCATGCAATAAACCATAACCATCTGAATCAAATTACTGCTATAATTTATATCTATCTTCATTCAAAACTCACACAAACGTGAATAAAAATTTTATAGAACCTTATAACAATTAGCAAACAGGCCAAGGGTTATCGTTTTGCAGACTTACTCCAAACATAGAGGGTAGTTCACATATCGCGCACTTCAAGCTGTAAATGGAATTTCGAGTTCCACTACTGAGTTACCTCCCAGATCACACCCTACAGAGGTTCTACTACCGTAAATAAAAGTGGGACAAAAAGAGGCAAATTGTAGAGCTACAACCGCCATCTGCGCTCCCCACATTTTTACCCCTCAATGGAAACCTCCTTATAAAAATGTAGACCTCTTAAAAAGGAACTCAGAGATTATCCCTTTCAGATGCAGAGATCTTTCCCTTATAACGCAAGGATCCTTATTTTCCTTTCCAAAACGCCAATATTTCCCCCCCCCCTTAAGGAGCGTTGTGTTTCCACCAATCGCGGTAGTAGGTCTGCCCTTATTTTTGCCGAAAGGTAATTAACTAGGGGCAGGATTTCTGCCCAAATTAGCATTTTCTTTAATGTATGCTAATAAAATATTATTCTGACTACATACTCTAGTTAATGAAGTTATGTGGTTTTCACAAAAACAGTAACCCTTTTCCTCCGCTCACCACTTAACGGTAAAATCAGAAACCTTTAAGTAATGGTTATTTTTAAAGATAATCATTATTTAACTTAGATCTTTTAGCAATGGTTCTTTCTCCCATAAATACCTGAGCAAGGATTTATTTACCTTTCAATATTTACCGATACTTATTCTCCTTAAATATTACTNTGTTAAAAAATCTTCCCTATATCCATGTATATATATATATCTATATATATATATATATATATATATATATATATATATACCCCATAGGTAGATATTTGCCTCTACTTTAAAGTTCCTCTTTTATCATCAATAATAAACTTATTTACCCTATTATCCTAAATGGTTGTCGTAAGTTTAAATGGTAGAACTCTCTATCCATTACTCTAGTAAGGAGTTATCTTGCAACGTTCAATGGCCAACAAAAGAGCTTGTATCTACTCACTAACTACTTTTAAATTCGGTGGGTGATCATTTGAGAAATGGGTCTTTCGATTGGCATGTCATGAATACCTAGGTGACTCCAGGTTGTCCTCCCTGCATTACCCAAGGTCTTTTACTCTCATCCCCTTAGTCTATTTGGTTGTCTGTCGTCAATGCCCTAAGTCTCCCAGGTCCACAACTTAGGGGGATCAATCCTCTAACGTACAATTTTTTTACTGGTAGGACCTTGGCCTTGAGCTCCTCACCAACAAACATGTATAGTACATATTAGAAAATTACAGCTTGTATATTAGGGGTGTGTAAGAGGGATATTACATGAATAATTTTAGAATCAAGGATTGCAAGCCAAGAAATCCTCCTTTCCTTTCAAGAGTTAATCTTGAAGAAGCGCAGTCAACTCGATTGGAAAACAAAACATGTATATGAAACTGGTTGGTTGTCTTCTTTATTTGACTCATATTTGACCAGATATATATTATGCATTGAGTGTGGCTTCCAGAAACATGTATCATCCTCATGACATCCATTGGATTTCAGCAAAAAGAATCCTAAACTTTATACAAGGAACAGGTGATAAAACTAATAGGAAATAAACTTTTGGATATGTTTTTATGCTTGCATATGGACCAATCATCTGGTCAAGTAAGAAAAAAAGTGAAATTTCACTTTCATATACTGAGGCAGAGTACATAGGAGTTGTGAATGCAGCTACTCAATGTTTGTGGTTGCAAGGAATACTTGGAGAGTTTGGGATCAAGACAAAGAATTCTACAGTCATCTATTGTGAAAAACAAATTACCATTTGTATCTCAACTGATCCAACACTGAGGTAATGAACCAAGAACATCGAGATTCATATGCACTGCATCAGAGGACTTGTGCGTGATGAGATCATTGATCTCCAATATTTCCCATGATCAGAGCAAGTTGTAGACATCTTCACCAAAGTATTTTTAGAGAGGACATTCAACAATCTTAAGTATTTAATTGAGATAGCTGATCATGTTGTGAAGATAGATTGAATACCATATTTCATACAGTTTTGTTCATGTCCATGTTTGAGGGAGGAATTTCCCACTTGTGGTTTTGCCTCTTTTCGTTGTTTTGTATGGACAAGCAGTATGTAAAGGGTGACTAAGACTTGTTTCTAGGCCCTATATCTATGATATTTTTTTGACATTATACTTAAATTCAGTCTTAACAGGGGGGCGTTGTAATAATCAAAACCCATTCCAAGACTTAGGATAAATAAATAATCTCTTTTGATTAATTCCTAGGTACTACGCTAGTTAGTTTGCACCCAAACCCAGTTTGAGGTCAAACTTGACAAAAATGCCTCATGGAGAGAGTTATAAAGATTTTGGATAAGATTCTGACAAATCACAGACTTCCCAAAAAGGAAACTACGGATTACTACTTTTTCAGTCTTTCCATCTTTTTTGCAATTTTAAGGAAAAAGCTAAAGCTAGTTTTAAGGTAGATTGCCTTGTGTTTTGCACCATCTCACCTCCCTTCTTTTACTCGTCTAAAAGTATGATAAAGTCAATTTTCCATCAATTATGAGTTGTACACACTCATTCAGCAAATTCGTGAGCCTCTTCACTAATTTGGAAAGTGCTTTATCCACCTATGGGGGATTTTGACTAGTTTAGTAAGCTTGCTTTTGTACTGATTCGAAAAGCCTCCTAAATCTTTTGAATCCTTGGAGTATCTATTGTGTGAGAAACCTGCATCTATTTAATGATGGCTGGTGTAAATTATGGACTTGGGAGAAGCCCTTGGCCACTAACCTTTCCTTATATTCAAAGAAGAACCATCAACATCAAGTTTAGTTTTGAAAATCCATTTACACTTGACTAGATTTCTCCCCAAGGGGGGAATGACTATGATCCCATGTATCATTCTTTTGGAGTGGATGAAACTCCTCCTTCATGGTTTTTTTCCATCTTGGGTCTTCACATGTAGTGGGAAGTACATCACATGGATGTAAAGAGTGTTTTCCTACATGGTGATCTGAAAGAAGAAATATATGTGCATCAGCCAAAAGGTTTTGTGAATAATCCATCTCTTCCGTGTAGGTTGAATAATGCATTGTATTGGATAAAACAAGCTCCCAAAGCTTGGTATCCCAATATTGATGGATTTTTTCATCATTGGACTATTGTAGATGAAATTTTGATCCAAATGTTTATTTGAAGCTGATTGGTTATTCCTTAATCATCATTGTATTGTATGTTGATGACCTCTTGATCACAGGGATTTCCAAGAAATAAATTGTCTCCTTAAAGGATGCAATGAACCATGCCTTTCTATGATTGATTTGGGATTGTTAAGCCAATTTTTTGGGCTTGAAATTTCTCAATCAGATATTGGAATAAAATTACATTAGTCCAAGTATGCTTTAGATCTATTGAATAATTTCAGAATGAAGGATTGCAATCCAAGCAAGAATCCTTTCCTTTCATGAGTTAAGCTTGAAGAAGCACATACAAATCCATTAAAAAACAACACACTGTATAAGAAACTGGTTGGGTGTCTTCTTTATTTGACTCATACTCTTCCTAATATATCTTCTACAGTGATTGTGGCTTCTAGACACATGGATTATCCTCATGACATCCATTGGAGGGTAGCAAAAAGAATCCTAAACTTTCTACAAGGAACAAAAACTTATGGGATTCACTACGTTGCACAATCTAGCCTAGAGTTAGTTTGTTTACTGACTTTGATTGGGCATGTGATAACACTAATAGGAAGTCAACTTCTAGATATGTGGTCATGCTTGCAGATGGACCAATCAGCTGTTCAAGTAAGAAACAAAGTGCAATTGCACTTTCATCTACAGAGGAAGAGTACAAAGGAGTTGTGAATGCATCTACTCAATGTTTGTGGTCGCATGGAATACTTGGAGTGTTTGGGATCGAGACATAAATTTCTACATTCATCTATTGTGACAACTAGAGTACCATTCATATCTCAACTAATCCAATACTGAGGTTGTGAACCAAACACATCGAGATTTATATGCACTACATCAGAGGACTTTTGCATGATGAGGTCATTGATCTACAATATTACCCATCAGCTGAGCAAGTTGCAGACATCTTCACCAAAGTATTTTTAGAGAGGACTTTCAATAATCTAAGTCTTTACTTGGGATAGCTGATCCTTTTTTTGAAGATATATTGAATACCGTATTTCATACTATTTTTTTCATGTCCATGTTTGAAGGAGGATTTTCCCACTTGTGGTTTTGCATCTTTTCCTTGTTTTGTATGGACAAGCAGTATGTAAAGGGTGACTAAGCCTTGTTTCTAGGCCCTATATCTATGATATTTTTCTGATATTGTACTTAAATTCAGGATTAATAGGGGTATTTTAATAAGCAAAACCCATCCCAAGACTTAGGATAAAATAATTAATCTCTTTTGATTAATTCCTAGGTACTACACTAGCTAGTTTGCACCCAAACCCATATTTGAGGTCAAAATTGCCAAAGATTCTTCATGGAACAATTTAGAAAGATTCTTAAAACTCACAGATTTCCTAGAAAGGAAACTGCGCATTACTTCCTTTTCTAGTCTTTCCAGCTTTTCTGTAGTTTTAGGGCAAAAACTAAAGCTAGTTTTAAGGCAAAAACTAAAGCTAGTTTTAAGGTAGATTGCCTTGTTTTTTGCACCAACTCACCTCCCTTATTTTCCTCATCTAAAAGAATGATAAAGTCAAATTTCCATCACTTATGATATGTACACACTCGTTCATAAAATTCGTGACACTCTTCACTGATCTAGAAAGTGCTTTATCCACCTATGGGTGATTTTGACTAGTTCAGTAAGCATGCTTTTGTACTAACTCGAAAATCCTCCTAAAGCTTTCAAATCCTTGGAGTATCTATTGTATGAGAAGCCTACATCTATTTAATGGTGGTTGGTGTAAATTAATATCATCAACAATTTGTGGATTTTCACATATTTAGTCTCCTTCTTGAGTGTTTCTTGCATATTTTCAAGCAATTTTGTGAGTTCAATTGTTCTAAGCTTGGGATTAATTTTCACAATATAGTACTATCCAATTATCAATAAGATGAGATTTATGTAAGAATATTTGATGATGACTTGACCAGATATGTTGATGACTACGACGAGAGAGAGAATAATCCTAGTTAAGTGGGAGTGTTGTTGTATTTGTAACTTCAGAAGATATTTTGATGTATATTATCATTGTATGTTGTTGTACCCACATAAAAGATGTGTTTCCCTCCTTTCAGGATTTCATTATTGTACATATTCGTTGAGGTACAACCTCTATTGTATGTCAAGGCAATAGTCCATAGTATAATATTAAGTAATGTACTTTTGGAGTCTCTCTAGGAGAATTCGGCCCTGTTAGGGTTAGAAGTCGTCCCGATCAAGTTAGGATGTTAGTAACTTGAAGGGTATAAATAGGGAGGCGCCCTCCCTCATTTATACACAATCACACTCACTCAATTTTGCATGAGGAGAGAGAGAGAAATAGTTGCAGGAGACTTCTTCTTATCAGGTTTTTACGTCTTGTGATTTTATCTTAGTGACAAAACTATTCTGAGGAAGTTTGCGTGGTTTTCTCATTTATGGTTTCCTCGGTGTCAAAAATATTTGTGTCTTTTGTATATACTATGTCTTGTGTATCTTGTTGTGCTTGTTATTCTTTTAGATAAATATCCTAATCAAGTTAATTAGATTAGAAAGACTAACAAGGTGTTTCTGTAGCGACGATTTGATGTGGGAAAATGTTAACATCTCCTAGTGTTTCATAAAGTTGATATTGTCGAGGCACATTTTGAAGGAGCAATTTGGTTTTCTCAACCATAGATAGATTCTCGATTCTATGGGGGTGGTACAGAAATGTATACATTCGATCAAAGTTAAAAAGTTGAAGGCTATGGTTCTAAAAGTGGATCTCAAAGCTTATGACATGGTTAGTTGGAGCTTCCTTCAATTGGTTCTATTGCAGTTCAACTTAAGGCATGAGGCTACAAATTGGGTTATTGGCTATATTTACTTTAATAATTTTGTTGTGTCGGTAAATGGCGTTCAATCCTTTTTTTTTAGAATCTACCATGGGTTACGACAATGATGCTCATTATCTCCATTTTTTTTCCTAGTCATTGAAGGATCGAGTCTTCTTATACTTAAGGCCTGTGTGGAAGGAAAACTAGCAGGGGTTAATATTTTAGAAGCGATCAATATTACTCATATGTTTTTTGTGGATGATGTGTTACTTTTTTGGTAAGGACGCCATTGGGGAATGCTAAGTTTTCAAAGAATTCAGTGTATACTTTTAGCAAATCTACAAGTATGATGCCTAGTGTTGATAAATTGGGATTTTACACCTCTAATATTGGAGAAGATTTTGTGGCTCAGTTACAACAAGTGTTTCCCTTCAAGGTTGGGTTTTTGGAGTTAGGTATTAAGCTCTTAGGTTATTTTTAAATCCAAATTATTATACTATGAACAACTCGATATAGTTGCTAATAAAAGGTGAGAAAAAACTACAAAGCTAGTGTTATCGATGGTTGTCCTTAAGTGGCAAGATGATATTGATCAAATCAATACTTGAAAATATCCTTGGTCTACTGGTTATCTCTAGAAAATATACCAAATTCCATTCCAAGGAAGCTTCGACAGAGGTGATTCAATTTTTTATGGTTTGGTGCAAAGAACCAAAAGAAATTTCATCTGGCTAGTTGGGAGAAAATTGGTCACTTGAAAATCATGGCCAATTGGGGGTTTAAAGAATATTTTCTATTTTGGAAAAGATATGGGTGGGAATAGTTTATGGCGATGCATATTCTTGGGTGGTATTTGGAGTGACATTATGAAGGAAACGTATATGACATATGCCATTGTGATGGATTCGTTACACCATGGCCTATAATCCAAAGTTCCAGGATCGAACATCTAGAACATGCTTGCAAAATCAGTTGGGGTAGTGGTGTGTTATTTATCCTAAAAGATAGGGAATGGGTTGTAGAAAAAGGTGGTTAAATATCTTGTCATTGTTGGTGAAAACTATTCCTTATTATATAAGAATTTAATAGCTAAATTTCGTTCGAAAGGAATCTTTGTACTTGCTCTGGTTTTTTACAGAGGTGTGGATTTGCAAAGGGACCAATAATGAAAATCAATGACCAATTTGAACCTTAATGAAAATATGGAAATTGAATGGAATCATTTCATACATGGAATTCAACATAGAGGATGCTAAATGAATAATGCAAAAGAATCCCTTCTTTGCTCGTGGAATGTTGACAATGGTTAGGTTACAACAAAGTTGACCTACGATGTAATAGATGTTTCCAAGTGGGATGACGAGGCGAAGTGGTGACACACATGGCTGTGGAAGTGGAATTTCCCCTTGAGAATAAAAAGTTTATGTTGGTTTCTGATGGATAAAAAGATCTCAACTTGTTAAAATTTGGTTAAATGAGGATTTATGGGTCCTGGATTTTGTGTATTATGTAGAAAGGACTCTGAAAGCATTGAACATTTTTTTCCGTCCCATGAATTTACACAATGATTTTGGAGGGAAGGGTGTGTGCAAGAAGTTGAGGGTCTCTTTTGGCGCATTAGATGCAATACAAAACTGAAAAAACAGACATCCATCAACTTGCATGGATATTTTGAGACACTTACACAATGAATCTTGCAATCAGTTAAAAACACGAAATGTAGGAAATTGAATTATCTTTCCAAATATATAATTTTTTTCTATTGAAAATATTGTTAACTATATAAAGTTAGATATTTTTTAACGGGCACTTTTAATTTTGGGGACAAATTATAAGGTATATGTTTTTGTGGGTGCAGTGTCTGAGTGTCTAAATGATGGAATAAACTTACAAAAACTGGTCTACATATAGAGAACATATACGAATAGTGCATGACTATTTTTCCAATAATAAAAATAATTTTTTTAATTTTTTTTTTAATTATCTAAGAGATCAAACCTCAAAAATGGTACGTCAATTGTGGGTGCAGCGTTTGAATGTCTTAATGCAATTATTTGGAAGTGGGTTTTTTATAGCATGTAGAGGTTGGTGTTCTTTAGTGCACCATACATTTTTTTTTAAATGGTTGAGAAACGAAATAGATATGGAAAAAACACTAACAGTGTGTTTCTTGAGTTGAGGAGTGATGACAGAAGATAAATAAGAAAAAAATAGAAAAAATTATGTATTCTTGTTAAAATTTACATATTTAGAATCTGCAAAAAACCCATATTTGTTTCTAAAATATCATAAAAAATGGAGGTGTGCAGCATAATCAGACGAACCGCTAAACACGAGCATATTGCAAATTTGGATATAATGCTGAATTAGCCATGGTTTATCATACTCCAAGGCATAGGCATGTTGAATCCGATGCAAAGTACAAAGCAGACACATAAGCATAGGAATTCCATGAAAGCATGGGTGGAGGCTTGGCCTTGTCATTTGGTGGGAATTTTTTTTTGAATTTAACCAATACGCAAGCGCGATTTAGTAAAGCCAAACGCATGCGCGATTTAGTAAATCCAAATGAGCGCGCAATTTATAAAATCCAAATGCGTGTGCATTGTAGTTAACATCATTTTGATCATTATCATCAACACCATCATCATCATCATCATCATCATCATCATCACCTTCGTCATCACCTTCATCATCATCATCATCACCATGCTCATCCTCATCATCACCATGATCAATGGTCATTGCTCATCCTCGTCATCACCATGGTCATTGGTCATCGCCCATCCTCATCATCACCATGATCATTGGTCATCTATCATCATCACCATCCTCATCCTCATCATCACCATGATCATTGGTCATCGATCATCATCACCATCCTCATCCTCATCATCACCATGATCCTTAATCATCGATCATCATCATCATCCTCGTCCTCATCATCAGCATCACCTTACTCATCATCATTATGAACATCATTGTCATCATGATCAACATCATCATCACCATCGTTGTCATCATCATCATCTTCATCATCATCCTCCTCCTCCTCCTCCTCCTCCTCATCATCATCGTCATCATCATCAACATGATCATCATCATCACCATCAACATCATGAACATCAAAATCACCATCTTCGTCATCATCATCAACATCAACATCATCATCATCATCATCATCATCATCATCCTCATCATCACCTTCATCATCATCATCATCACCATCATCACCATCCTCATCCTCATCATCACCATGATCATTGTTCATCGATCATCATCACCATCCTCATCCTCATCATCACCATGATCATTAATCATCGATCATCATCACCATCCTCATCCTCGTCATCACCATGATCATTGATCATCGATCATCATCACCATCCTCATCCTCATCATCAGCATCACCTTCGTCGTCATCATCATCATCATCATGAACATCATCATAACCATCATCGTCATCATGATCAACATCATCATCACCATCGTCATCATCATCATCATCATCATCATCATCATCATCATCATCATCATCATCATCATCCTCCTCCTCCTCCTCATCATCATCATCAACATGATCATCATCATCACCATCAACATCATGAACATCATCATCACCATCTTCATCATCATCATCAACATCAACATCATCATCGTCATCATCTTCATCCTCATCATCATCATCACCTTCATCATCATCATCATCACCATCCTCATCCTCATAATCACCATGATCATTGGTCATCAATCATCATCACCATCCTCATCCTCGTCATCACCATGATCATTGATCATCGATCATCATCAC
>LPNX010420182.1:89736-91997 GCA_001517045.1 Pseudotsuga menziesii | reverse complement strand
TGGTGAAGGCGCCTTGTTCACTCCAGTTCATTAAAATAATAATAAATAATCATTAAATAATCATTAAATAATATATTTAATGAATGGAGGCGCCTTAACTTACTGTAACTGACTGGTTGAACTGAATGTAACCACCAGTTAGCAATTAGGTGCATTAATGTCACACAGATCACCCCTGGAGTGCTCGAGTTAGCCTCCTTGACTGTAGGAGAAGGCTAAGTTAGCCTCCTTGACTGTAGGTAGCTGTGGGAGTGACTGGGATGATCGTAATTAATGCTCCACTGATGTCAATTAAACTTAGGATAGTGATTTAACTAGGCCAATTTGATCGAAGGAGTGAGTATGAAGGTAAATGTCTCCAACACCCCCCCTTAATCTATACTCAGGAAGAGTTAGAAAACATAGATGCATAAAATGCTAGGGCCCTGGCAACAAAGGCCATAGGTCACCCTGTACAATAAAGCAACTGAAACAATGCTCAAAACAAACTAAGTGAGGAAAAGAGGGAAAACCCAGTGGGAAAAAACACCCCCTCAAGTTGAACACTGAAAGTAGTCTGGATCACCCTGATGAACTCACCCCCAACAGTGAATGGAGGTAAGTGAACTTCTTTTCTGAAAAGCTCTTGGTGAATATGTCTGGAGGAATCTTCCACTTTGGAAGAATAACAATGCACTCAATTGGATCAGAAATATAAACAGTTGCACGATGAAAACTGGACCCATGTAGAGCAATTGAAATCATCTGAAGAGATAGCAAAGGTTCTTGAGGATTTGAACCATGTGTGGAACACTAAAGAAACTGATATGTTGCAGCCTTGAACAGCAAACCATGACTGGTAAAATCAGCCCCAAATATTAGGAGCAAGTGTCCATGCGGATGCAGAATGTCTTCCTCTTTACTAGTTCTGTGAGGAGATGATTTTTTGACCAAATGTAGAGAATCTCTGGGACTCTGGAGAGCGAATGCTTGAGCTCCATAATCTGATATATCTTCATAAATATCTAATGATTCACAAAATAAAATATCAGCAACCTCACAGGAGGAAACTAACACCAAATCCCCAGCAGCAAATTTGAAGAAGAACTGCGGTACTCGATTTTTCACACCGGAATTGGTGAGAGCAGCTACAAGCATGACTGAAAGCTCTTGGATTTTAAAATATGAACAAAATAATATCAGATCAGAATGTAAATCAGATCTAAATAAGTTCACAACAGATCCAAAACTATGAAATGAAATCAAATCCCCAGCAGCAGTTTTGTAGGAGACTTGTGGTACTTGTTTCTTCACACCGTTGATGAGAACAACTACAAGCAGTACTAAAAGATAATGAATTTGATATATTAAACCAAGCAATATCAGATCAGATCTAAATAAGATCATATCAGATCCAATAAGGTTAATATCAGATTCAAATAAATGGTTAACCGAGATAGTGGATGCACAGCTTTCTTCTTCTTCAAAATTCTGAGTTTTGGTGCATGCAATCCTGCAGGAATTTGCTGGAAAAATTAGATCATGGGGAGTGAATGGATAACTTTGGTAATCTTATATTTATTCCAAAATATCCAAGGTATCACATATTTTCACACCAGCAGCAACATTAGAGGGAGAAAAATCAAATTTCTCTTCACTTTCGGAAGCAATTACAGGTAAATTTTGCACAGCATTCAAAGGAAAATCACCGGTGAATGTTTGCATGGAAGTGCAGCAGTATTTTTCTTCAATATCAGAGATTTGAATGTCTTCTTTTGTTTCAGCAATATTAGAAGATGAGATATTAGAGATCTCATGAACTTCTGGAGCATCAGGACAAGGAGTCACTTCATGGAGTCTTTCTTCAATTCGAATTGAATGTGTAGAAGATTCTACTTCATCTTCATATTGAACAACTTCATCAGAGAGAGTGGTGGCTGAGAATTTTGAGTGAAGAACTCTTGTGGTGCTGGCTGCAATCTCCAAAGTACTATTATGATCCTCATTGTGCTTGCCAAAGGTTCTGTCCAATATTGGCCAGAAATTCTTTGGGTATTCAGCTTAATTAGGAATAAGGTAGTACAAGCTATCATCAAGGGCCAGACACATTGATCCAAAAGCTCTGTCACTGTCATTTAGCCAGTCATTCTCATTCTCATAAGTCTCTCTTCCAATTCCAATAGACACCTCATAGAGACCTCGTCTCTTCAGAGATGCAATCATCTTCAACTTCCATTCTGAATAGCTTGTGAATGGGGTGAGAAGAGGGATTGATGAGTCCA
>LPNX010420182.1:69736-84736 GCA_001517045.1 Pseudotsuga menziesii | reverse complement strand
GGGTCAAATTCGTATATTACTCGACCGTGAAGGTATGGCTAGTGTTCCCACATAATACATGCCTAAACAAGCTTGCAAGAACCACCGAAAGTCCTTTTTGATGCATGGTTTCCATTCTATGCCCCGGGTAGGGATTCAACAGGTGTCCCTGAAAGTCTGGAGGAGGTGGGATTCAACGTGCCATAGAATCATGACCATTGCTCGGATCGACAAATCGTCAATTCCATTGGATTTCAGACATCAATATAGTGCTAGGGTGTCCCTCTAATCTGGTTCCATGGAGAAGAGACCATTATTTTGGTCAATTTTGGAAACTAGGGTTTTGCTCAGTAAGTGAATGTCCAATTTCTGCACATATGGGTCGGCTTTGTAAATTCCTTGACCGTGAACGTGTGGCTAGAATTCCCACATTGAACCTGCCTAAACACGCTTGCACGACTCACTGAAAGCCCTTTTTGATGCACGGTTTCCACTCTATGCACCGGTTAGGGATTCAACGGGTGTCCCTAAAATCCTGTGGGAGGTGGGATTCAACGTTCCATGGTTTGATGACCATTGCTCGGATCGATGAACCATCAGCTCTGTTGGATTCAGTACATCGTGATAGTGCTAACGAGGCCCTCTACTCTGGGTCCATGGACAAGGGATTTTTTTTTTGGTCAATTTTGGAAACTAGGGTTTTGCTCAGTAAGTGAATGTGAAATTTTTGTACATAAAGGTCAGCTTGAAGGCGATTGCAGATATTCCCCTCATATAAGAGATGTGAGCATTTTTACGATGAAATGCAGGAGGAGACAATGCCATTACATCAGTAACCATGTAATGGAACATGTTTATGCTTAGAAACGAGTGGCCATTCTATTACACCATTATTACAAAATATATATATATTCACGCTACGAATGCTTCGAAAATGCCATGTACATTAATCACACATAACTTTCATCTCTTTCAAATTTGTTACTCGAGGCCATTCATCAAATGCCATGTACATTAACAAAATGATAAAATAATGTGCAGTACATACATAATGTGCAGGATATAG
Organism: Pseudotsuga menziesii; assembly: GCA_001517045.1. NCBI lineage: Eukaryota > Viridiplantae > Streptophyta > Pinopsida > Pinales > Pinaceae > Pseudotsuga > Pseudotsuga menziesii. The sequence continues at coordinate 83,691 of LPNX010420182.1, read as the reverse complement.
TCATAACCATTATTTTGAATCAACCTTATAATACTCTGATACTTTTAGGTTTTATGTGTATCCCATGTATTCGTTAGATGAAAGACATCATGCCAAAAAAAAATTTTATTTATGTAGACCACACTGGTGCATCATTTAAGTGTGTCAACTTCATGCATCCTTTAAATGTTTGTTAGGTTGTTATGTGGGTAAGGTGCTTTTGTGTTCCACCAAGTTGGATCAGTTGCTTAGCTATGTTGGTTGCTTAAATGTGTATTAGACCTATGTTCCATTTTTTTTAATAAAATTTGACATTGTTAATATAACATTGTATATGCAATTGTATCGTGGTAAAAAAAATAAAAATGTACATTTTTGTCATTACGTAATTTATTGGAATTGTGCATTGTTCTCAAATTTATAACTGATATCTCCATACAATCATAAAATCTATAAAAAATTGGGAACATTACACATAGAAACATTCATTGCCACACATGTATAATCACACTTAAAAGACTGAACCATGAATATCTCAAGAGCCTTGGTATGAAATATTTTTTATACCATGAAAGTAATAATACAAAAATATAAGGCCTATCTATGGCCTGTCAATGTACATGTATCAAAAACATATTTGATGTACATGTGCAAACAAAAGTACATCTGTCCTAGACCACGCCCCTATACTCTAACTCCATATTGTACATAAAAATACATATTTGTCCTGGACTAACACATCAAAATTCTAACTTTCTCTTGTTTTTCCCGGACCCTGATGCTCTTCGGCTCTGTCTACGACCACTATGCATCTCTGGCGACTGCAAATCAATGACAATATTTCTTGATCAGGTAACTGAACTAGTACTCTCCATCAATAACAAAGTTTGAAAATTTAAAATATGACTCAATTATAAATAAAACAAAGAGTCACTGCATCCGTCAGGGGTATAGGTGCCTCTGGTTTCGAGGTTGTAGGTGCCTCTACTGTCCTCCACCTTGCAACAAGCCTCATTGCCATGCTTCTCTGCGAATAAAAAAAAATATGTCAATTATCTCAAGAATTATCAACATGTACATGAATGAGAAAGTACTAATCAATTATGTAAAAAATGAACATCTCACTGAAAAAACCATTTCTAGGGGATGAGGCTGGTACTCTTCAGTAGTAAGAGGAGTCGTAGGTTGAACATCAACCTCAATTGCGTGCGCTAATGGATCAGGGTGTGGCTACATTCACCAAATGATTAAATAGTTAGACATCGTGCATGTCCAGAAACAATACAAATGAAATGTACAATTACAAATATTCAAGTAGATGTACCTCATTATGACTTATCCCTATTGTAGATGTGGCATTAACAGTGGCATCAACAATCCCACAAAGGTCTAGCACGGATGACTCTACATCTTGATGCTGTAAACATGCGAAAATAACATTAAGAAAAACCACTTGTGAAGTGAATACATAGCTAACCAACAACTGCCATTGGAAGTGTGTACACTACCGTGGGATGAGTAGGTTGATCCTCATGCCACCCGCTATGTTTAAGGAAGAGGGACCTCGTATGGTGTAAACAATCCCCTTATCTATGTTTGGACTACGAGGAGATCCAAACCAAAGAGGCGGTGCAGGGATCTGCAATGAAGTCTGCATTCATAAAGTGTTACCATAGTTAGACATGGATTTGAATGGATGGAATAATATATACTAAAAAAATAACATGTTGTAATATACTTACCCCTTCCTGGGACATATCTCCAGCATGGGAGTGACCGCTTCCATCAATTTCTTTCCCCTCTTCAGATGCCTCTAGCATCTGCAAGTTTAAAAATTATATTTACATTAGCGATCTATAAAGGAGTGTACAGTAAGAAATTTAAATAATTCAAACAAGATTCAATCATAACCCATGTACTTACATTCTTCAAGTAGTCGTAAATTCCACCTTGGACTATGTCGTTGATATCAATGTCTCCAGCATCACGTTCTAAGTGGGGTTCCTGCAACTTCAAAAATTGTAAATATTAGACATTTTAATAAATTAATCAAGACTAACACATGCATTAACAAAATTATATGTAATAACAAAATGACAAGTGTTTAAATATTACCTCAATTGTGGTTCTTTGGGCCTCGGGTACAACCACACCAAGTGCAGTACCACCCCCATGAGAGGCATCAATATCCTGCGAGAGTAAATATTTCATATATATTACAAATCTTTTAATATGTTAGATATAGTATGGAACAATTAAAAATTGAACAATAACAGAGTTTTAAAACAATGTCCTTACCTAATTACCAGTCATCGTGGTGGTACCATGTCTTGGTCTAGGACCATAACAAGGTCCCCCACACGATGTACAGATGTGTGGCTCGCTCTGAGGCACATGGGATGTCGATCTATCCCCACCAACAGATGTCCCTCCACCACCAGAAGCTAGTGGTTGTACACCAGCAGAGGAAGAGGGCGCTCTCTAGTCAATAGTGGTCATGTGTCGAGAGACCATCTCAGCTAGAGTAAAAAATGCATCCTGTGTCTAGGTAACCATGTCATGTGCAGGAGGGATGTCTGCCCTCGGTAGCTAGACACGGGGTGCAGGTATCTATGGATTGGCATCTTTATGCCTAGCATGGGGTCAGTGTTGGGGCATCCCCCTACCAACTCCCTAGAAGCCCAACATGTCAAAATAGTTGACATGTTTCTCCATCACAAACTCTGCATACAATTTTCGGAGGAAGTACATCGATACTTCCCTATTGCTGTGAGGGGGAATGTCAAAAACCATGTACCGCCTATCCATCCAATTGTCTCTAATGGGTGGAAAAGTGCACCACTCAATAGAAATATGTGGCATGTTGATCTCCGGAATGTCATTCATCCTAGGTAGTCTAAACGATGAATAGATGGCTTATTTTGTTATTTTCAGCTTTTTTACCTCGTTGTAACTCAACCCATCAGCATATTGTTGCCTTTTCCTCTCCCTGTAAGATGCGATGCTATACAAAGCATCATTCAATCTTGTGATCGTATCAACAATAGACAACAATGAATCTGACAAGGAGCAGCTAAGCTCATCTCCACCCGTCTAAGCCAAACCAATCTCTCTCAAATGGCCAATAAACCTCAGTATCTCCACATTGTTATGATCCATAGTAGCCACTACAATCATAAATAAAAATAAAATATCATTAGAAATATAAACACCTGATATAATGACATATCTAGGAACTGAAAAATGTATAACTATTGACATATAGACTAAATCTATCATGTAAATTTAAAAATTGATCTTGAATTTTACAGTAAATAATAAACATTTAACATTTTTTCATTTCATATTTATGTCCTAAATTCAAATATTAATTCAAATTTTTAAGTACATGCGTGTGTACATAAAGTGTCTTGAGTGCATATGTTGATTGTGAAGCTCCTCTGGCTTATTTTAAGGCTTGGATTATGAAGTTTTGTCGAAATTGTGAGGTGTTGATTATTGCCTTTGCAAGACCAGCTCCCAGATTGCGGGTAGAGGCAACAACTAGACCCTAGAATAGGCAGCATAATGTGTTGTTGATGAATACAATACTAGTATAGGCAACGATTTTGTTAGATATGTAATTATTTGTTGTAGTGTGATGTTTTTTGGACTCCAAAGGCTATTTAACAGAACTTTATGGATTTTATGGTTGCAAGGGTTCCACTAGATTAAATATCATGTATGATCTAGTATGTGATTGGCATGTTTAAGCAAACACATCAACCTATCTATGTATCTTCACGTTCATAGAGTCTATTGTTGAACTTTGTTGTCTTGACCTAAGTAACCAAAAAGTACCCTTCGTTCAAGACGAAATATTTGTTAAAAGCATGGGAGGCTTCTATACCTTATTTTGACACTTGGATTGGGAAGTTTCATCAAAACTATAAGGTGTTTATTGTTTTTCTTGGAATAGCAACTTCAAGAAGTTTCATCAAAATTATAAGGTATTTATTGATGTTCTTGGAAGAGCAACTTCGATATTTCGGATAGAGGCAAGGGATTTACCATGTTTGTTTATGTATTTTAGGGAAATATATGAATTCTACTTGATTTTTTTTAGTTGTATATGCAAGCTTGCAACATAATTGACAACCTTTGCGTATTTGTTAATTTTGGTTTGGATTCACAATAATGAAGTTCGTTTATTTTTTATGAGTTGATTAAGGTTTTGGCTTAAATTGGGCATGTAAATTACTTATGCAAACTTGCAATGTGCTTGACAAACTTTGCATATTTGTGGATTTTGGTATGGATTCACAAGGATCCTTGTAAATATGCATATGGAAAAAGTGAAATTCATTTGTTTTTTGAATTAATTGGGGTTTTGGTTTCCATTGGGCATGGGAATTTTGGGTATGAATTTTGGTAAATAATCAAAATTATTTAATTTTTATCATTAATTGGGGAATTGGTTTAAATTGGACAATTACATTGGGGTTCTTGTTTCCATTGGGCAAATCCATTGGGTTTTATTTCAATTGGCCATAATTTAATTTAATATGGTTTAATTTTTCAATCGAGGGCAAATAAATTGATGAAGAAAGAGAAAAAAACATGAAAAGAAATAAGGAAAATACCTCACAAAGAGGAGGTTTATCCAAAGGTGGAGATGGAGGGCTTTGGCACACCCAAAATCGCGTTTGCCCAGTCGAGATTTGCTCCTCCTTAGTCCAATAGCCGCGCGTTGAGGAGAAAAAGACGGTTGCGGCCTATTTAAAAAAAAAACAGGCTTTCCAAATCGTGCCTCCGTTTTAGTGAACGAAATCGTGCACGCAATTTTGTTCACTAAAATAGAAGCGCGATTTGGTTTACTATCCTAGTTGGCATGCCTATTGGCAGCCTTGGGACTAGGCTTAGCAGGTTCAAGATTGCTTGGGATGATTTCTTTTTTTTGGATTAAGAGTGAGTGACTTCACTCCACCATTGTATCTAAAAGGTCCCTCAACTTCTTGCACACACCCTTACTCTTGCTCAAAACTTTTCCGGTGAATAAGGAAAGAGGACGTAGCCCAAAAGTGCTATTACATAACTTCATTAACTTTGTTTATTTAGTATAGTCTATGTACAGGAGCCTTCTTTGGATGCTTACACATCTTACTTTTCAATGTGTTTCTCTTTTATGTTTATAAATTAACACTATTATGGTTGAGTCTCTAATAAGTGTCATGCCTAGTTTTCTTGCTTCAAGATTTTTGGTGAATATTTAAGAAGGGAGGATTGACGTTAAAGGAGTCATATTTTGGGTTTTGAATATTGCGTATGTATACCCATTATCATATGCATTTATATGTGTGTTGATCGTTAAAGTAAGTGCTTTATGATAGGAAAATAGATATACTAATATATCAAATAATTATGGGTCAAGAGAATGATATCTCTTGAATGGGGAGTCAAACTTTACATAATTGCTTGATAAATTTTTTATGGGTTGTGTTTTTAGGGAAAGAGTGTACCTTTTTATATTTATATCAAGCGGTTGTGTTTTCCATACCTCAAAAAGTGAAGGTCTTTGTAAAATTTGAGTGTGATGTTAACAAATTGTTTGTCTTCTTGTAGAAGTTGGTTGTGAGTGTATCGTCTGTACCATGAACCTTGATGATTGAAGTAGGTTGTGAGTTGGTTCAGAACAACGAAAATGCATACATATCAAATCTGTTTTATCTAGGTACTAGGTCTTTTCAAGAAACGCTATAAAATTCCACAAGGAAAATTAAATACAGTTTTGTCTCATGGCAGGACTGTCTTCCATCAAATTTCAATAGATGGATAGAAAGTTCTCCATTTATTTTGCATTTGCACGGCTTTTCAATGTGCGTAACATAAAAATTAGACGATTTAATTTATTTCCCTACGATTTCGTCTTTTGTCTTTTCTTGTTTTTCTTAATATGATATCGTCTTCTCTAAGTTTCTACATTTGCGCGCAATTTCAATGTCCGTGGTATAAAAACGATTTCGTCTTTTGTTTTGTGGTATGATATTTGTCTATGATATCGTCTACGATTTCGTCTTATTTACTTCCCTACGATTTCGTCGTTGGTTGTTTTTTTTCAGTTTTTTTTAATACAATATTTTCTTATATTTTCTTTTTTCTTTCTATGATAATTTTTTTTATCTTTTTATAATAGCAACAACCATATTAATAAGGTTAATATGTTTGGAATAAGTTGAGAGGAATATATCGCTAATGACGTTAATTTAATAGTTGTATCATGATTAGAGTTAACCTAATAGTTAATCTAATAGTTATCCAATATAATTGTGATTAAAGTTAAAGTTAAGCTAATAGTTGTAGAATTATTGAATTTAAACGTTCAATTAAAATTTGTCATTGGAGTTGAAGTTAAGTTTAAGTTGTATCATCATTGGACTTAACCTAATAGTTATAATTTTTTTTCCTAAAGAATGTGTCAATTACTTGTATCTAACAGTTAATGTAACATAAAAACCACTTAAGTTGTGGTTGTTAAGCTCATAGTTGAAGTTAAGCTCATAGTTGTATCATCATGTTGGAGTTAAGCTAGTAGTTGTATTTAATAGTTAATTTAAAAGTTAATATAAATCTATTGTAGTTAATAAAAAAGCTTCGAGTTATCTTGACTTCTAACTTCCAAATGGAGTTGGACTAAGCCTTATGCACATTAACTGGAGTCCCAATTGGTAGGTGGAATTCAAGTGTAACATCAGTTGCACATTACCATGCCACTAAGTGTAGTTATCACATGATTTAAGAGAAATTTATTAGAGTTCAGAAGATTTTATTAGGAATTATACTATCACACGAGCTGCACTTTACTTCAACTACCAACTCTAAAATGCAGTTTGACTAATTAACTCTACTTCGAGTAGCTAGATGGAGTTCAAATGTCACATGGACTACACATTACCATGCCATTAAGTTCAATTATCACATGAGCTATTTTTTATTTTTTATAATTGTTTAAATATCGAATTCGAATGATTAATAGTTAATTTAAAAGTTAATATAAATCTATTGTGCTTAATAAAAGAGCTCTGAGTTATCCTAACTAAGCCTTATGCACATTAACTAAACTCCCAGCTGGTAGGTGGAGTTCGAGTGTCACATGAGTTGCATAATACCATGCTACTAAGTGTAGTTATCACATGAGTTCACATGAATTTATTAGGAATTTATTAGGAGTTCAAACTATTTTATTAGGAGTTCGACTCTTACATGACTGCACATTAGCTAGACTCATAGATGCCAAATGCAGTTGGACTAAGTCGTAAGTAATTAGAGTTGAAGTTAAGCTAATAGTTGTAGAATCATTGGAGTTAAGCTAATAGTTGTATCTAATAGTTAAGCTAATATAAATCTATTGTAGTTAATAAAAGAGCTATGAGTTATCGTGTCTTCTAGCTTCCAAATGGAGTTCGACTAAGCCTTATGCACATTAAGTGGAATCCCAATTGGTAGTTGGAGTTCGAGTGTCACATGAGTTGTACAATACCATGCCACTAAGTGTAGTTATCACATGAGTTCAGAGGAATTTATTAAGAGTTTGAACTATTTTATTTGGAGTTCGACTCTTACATGACTACACATTAGCTAGGCTCCTAGATGCCAAATGCACTTGGAATGAGCTCTAAGTAATTAGAGTTGTAGTTAAGCTAATAGTTGTAAAATCATTGGAGTTAACATAATAGTTGCACATAATAGTTAAGCTGATAGTTATCCAATATAACTTTGATTAGAGTTGAAGTTAAGCTAATAGTTAGATAGACACATTTGTGTTAAGCTAATAGTTGTATCTAATAATCCATGGAGTTAAGCTAGTAGTTGTATCTAATAATTGAATAGTTGAAAATTAATTTTAAGTTTTTACAACTATCACTAACTCTACTTATCACATGTTAATTAAATTATTTTTTTATTTTTTTAAAATTATTAATTATTAATTTAGGACGACACTCACATAATCAATCTGGAGAGTACACTTGTCTCATTCTCATTTAATCTTAGACGACTACAATAAAATCAATCTAGACAGTACACTTGTCTCATTCTTGTTGGTAGATGAAAAACATAGATGATAGTCCACCCCAAAATTCTAACATATATAAGCCTATCGACATAATGACAAAAAAATTGAATATTATGTATAAGTTGTTAATTAAATTATATAAGGAGGTGTTTTACTGTTTTTGCCCATGGGAAATCTATTTCTATAATTATCAACCAATCTATTTCTATAATAAAAATGGATCATGAACCATGAAAAATCAAATTATGATTTATCTATTTTTGAAAGTCAAAATCTTCAATATCCTCTATTTCAATATTTTGTTTATACAACTGAGTTGCACAACCAGTTTAGGCAGAGGTACACATCCAAACATCTCTCCAAGACTCGACTGACACCCAGGCATCTCTCCAAGACTCGACTCATTTGAAGAATATATACAAAGTGAACAAAGAATTGGAACTGCTTTCTTACTGACACTTTCTGAAAACATAATAATCTTCCTTAGAGATGACAGCAATGCCCATGGCGTGATGAGCCATGCCAGCTACCAAGTACAACAGATTTAACATCTTTTCACACTTGCTTCTCAGTATCTGGAAGCAATCTGATCACAAAACTCTACTCTAGCTATTCACTTCAAAGCAATCCCTACGCCGCTTCAATTGCTTTAGTGGAAGAAATGCGGTCTAAGGATTAAGGCTCAGAAACGCTATCAGAAATGACGAAAGAACGGTTTGATTTGTCAGTGAAAGATGGGCTCCGCAGCATTAGCGGCAAAGGTCTGTCTCGGATTTCTGGAATCTCGGTCTCTCCCTCCAGCATCTTCACGGCATCGGCCATTCGAGGTCTGAATGCCACCATAGCATGCGAGCACAAAATACCCACCAAAACGAATCTCTCCATCACGCTCTCCGTCCCGCTATGCTGGATTCTCTGGTCTACTATTTCCCTTGTCCTCCCTCCCTTCAATAGCCCCCATGCCCAATCCGCGATGAGATAATGGGATACCGACTCCGCAGAAGTATCCAGAGCCTTTCTACCGCCCATAGTCTCTAAGAGTAGAACCCCAAAGCTATACACATCGTTTTTGCTTGTGAGTTGACTGTAGAGAGCGTAGAGAGCGTATTCCGGGGCCAAGTAACCGTGCGTCCCTGCCACCCTCGTTGTCAAATGGGATTCTCCATCAGTAATAATGATCCTCGCCAGACCAAAATTGCCCACACATGCATTCATTTCGTCATCCAACAAAATATTAGTGGATTTGATGTCTCTGTGATAAACTGTGGGCTCGATGCCGTCGTAAAGATAAGCCAGCGCTTTGGCAGTACCGAGAACAATATTCCGTCTCTGCGACCAGCTTAAAGGTCGGGCCGTGGAATTTACTCCAAAGAGATGGTCATACAGGCTTCCATTGGGCATGTAATCGTACATCAAAAACCGTTGGTGCCCTTCCCTTTCATCGCTGGCCACGCAACAGCCTCTGAGAACCACCAGATTTCTGTGCCTGATGTTGTTGATGATTTCCACTTCGTTCAGGAATGCGGAATCCCCCTCGGGTGTGCAGTTTCTGATTCTCTTCACAGCGATCTGTCGACAACCCAGAAACGTTCCCTTGTACACCATGGCAAAGGTCCCTTGACCGATGAGATTGGCCTCGTTGAAATTATCGGTGGCTTCTCTGATCTCTTGAATATCGAACCACAGTGCCGCAGTGTTGGGTCGTTCAGAAGTTCTTGATTTCGCCACACGAATTGTCTGTGCGCTGCAGTACGATGAATTCTCCTCACCCGCAGACAGTAGAAAAGCGCGAGGGCAGAGAAGAGCCGCGGCAGTGCCTATGAACACGCAGGCCAAAACTCGGTTATCTGATGCGCTTTTGACGAACGGCGGGCGGAGGGTACACTGCGTTGTGTGTATATCCTTGTGGCCGAACTCATTAGCCACTCCGGCGGCATACAGTATCGTGTAATATAGGCATACCAAACTCGTGGCGTTTCTAGAGTCGTTGTACATGGCCTCCAGCTTCTGGTACGTGACTATTCCATCAACGTTGCATTCAGTACACGCGTCAGGATCTGAGAGGTCTCCTTTACATGCTGAATCCATCGCACCAGTCGGAACTTTGCGAATCCAGTCTTCCTTGGTCTGTATGCCAGCGCATAAATGGGGGCTCGATACAAGAATATACGTTCTGTTATTCAAACAGATCGCCACCAAATCTGGTGAGAGAGAAAGAGAATCGAGCTGTTGCTGAAACATATCGAGACAGGCGACGGCAGAGGAATGAGTTGGAAACTAGAACATGGATGAATCTCTGAGGTACTGAGATAATCCTATGCCAAACAAGCTTTCCAAATTTTGGCAGCAATCGGGTTTGATAATGGCCGATTCACAGGAAGACTTGTTCCATGGCAATTGGCGGACATAATCAAAGTTCGTCGGGCATTCTTCATCAGAATATGCCCAATTTAACAGAAACAGTAACACCACTATAGTCTCCGTCTTCATTTCTCTTCTCAGATTGCTCACTGCATTGAAGAATAGCGGACAATACATTGATCTCACTTTGTAAATCATTAATATGACTTTTAAAAAATTAATGAAATTTATAATAAAAAACTAACAAAATTTATAATTTATAATAAAAAATAACACAGTTTTAAAATTTATAATGAAAAACTAGCAATTTTTAATTTAAAGGTAGCCTAAACAATCTGGTCTAGTTACCAATTTCTGTTATACTTTTTTCAGAGAAAAAAATACCAGTCTTTGTTATTCATATGAATCAAAAGACATCATTTACATACCAATATGATGACTGTAAAACAGATCCATCACATGCAAAAATAAGATGACAAAACAGTACAACAATACTAAATAAAGTCTGATCGTAGTAGACTTTCTTCATCATCCCTGAATAAATCAAGTCAGAAAATACTGATATGAATCGAAGGTAAACTTTAAACAAGACAATTCAGAGCAAGACAAGCTGGCACAGTGAACTCTAACTGAACAATAATAGATACTCCATCAATTCCTGAAATCATAAGCTAAATAAAAAGAACATCAGCTCCTCTAAAAAAGATCAAGATTGCCTTGGTTAATAACCAAACCATCCATAGTTTCTGTAAAAGAAGCAAAACCCATATCCAAATGCAAGGCTTTTTTTGAGAGATCATTTGCCAACGAATTATGCTCACGAAATGTGTGTTTAAAGATCACTTGAGGGGCCACTTAAAGCATAAATCTTATGTCGTTACACCAATGCATCAGAGATGGTACATCAAGTGCAGAAATTCTGTTAATCCAAGAAATAGTAACCATGGAATCACCATAAATCAGCTGCATAGGAATTCCCATCAATAAACCAACTCTTAGAATTGCCCAAAGAGCCAATAACTCTGCTCTGGTATTTGTGCTTCTTCCACATCCCATAGAAAAACTAAAGTAGTGAGAATCATTAATAAAAATCACAAATCCTGAGTCTCCTATATTTTCTGCAGCAGCTCCGTCAAAAAAACCACAAGGAAAGCTTTTTAACGGTTCAGGACCAGCATTATGGGATTTATGGATTATTATAGGCACAGGGAAAGAAATTACCAATCCTTCAATCCTGGATATCAGAGCTGAGAAGGACAGTTTCTTGCTTTCAAATAAACAATGATTTCGAAGAAGCCAGATTCCCCAAAAGATAAACAAAGGAAGGTATCTGAAGGGAGCAGATCATGCAGTAGAGATGAACCATTGATCCAAATAGGAATGAACAGAGCTAGAAACTGGAAAAGAGCACCTGAACTTAACCTCAAAATGAGTGAATATACGAACAGAGAATGGACAGCAGAAAAATAAATGTTGAATATCTTCCAGATTACCTTCGCAGAGGACACAACGACTGGGTCCATTGAAGCCTCTACTCTGCAATTGCTCCCAAGTTAATATCTTTCCTCTGATCATTAACCAAATGAAGCATTTTAATTTCAGAGGGATATTCAAATTCCATAAAATTTTCAAAACTGAATCATTAATGTCTGAACAGTTATCAGAGAAAATGCAATTATAACCTTTAGCAGCAGATAATGGCCCAGTATAATTATTGTGAGACCACAAAATAGTATCTATTTGATTAGAAAGATGAATGCGGCCATATTCCAACCCTCTTATGAAATTATCCCAGACAGCTTTCCAATCGTCAATAAGATAAAGATCTTCAGATGTGAACCAATAACCTGTGGCGAAGGGAGTTTGGTTACGGGCTTGAGCAAGGGTGTAAATGCCAAAGTCTTCTAAGTAATCTCTCAAATCTCTTGGCAGAGCAAAAGAGGAACCCATACCAATGAAAGGGTCTGCACACAAGCTGATGGATTCACCATTACCCACTTTCCAGATGATGCCTTTGCCAATCCAAGATAAGGTAGAAATGAAACCCCTCCAGATAATTGAGGCATTTCTAAAAATGAAGCTCTTATCTCTGAACCATAAAGGCAAAGGTTTATTTTTCAGATATTTAACAGCAATTAGTAGGTTCCATATTCCCTTGCTATTTAAAGCTAGCCAAAAACTTTTCATCCTCAAGGAAAGACTAAAGCTAGGAAGATGTTTAATTCCCCAACCACCATGAGAGATAGGGCGATCCAAAAGTTGCCAATCCACAAGATGGAATTTTTTAGTCTTTGATGAAGAGCCCCACAGAAAGGAAAAAATCATCTTTCTGAGCTTATCTAAAATTGAGGATGGAATCGAAACCAAAGCCATCCAATAAATTGGCATGCTTGATAAAACAGAACGAATAAGGACAAGTCGACCTCCCATGGAAAGGAACCTGTTCGTCCAATGTGAAATTTTATTTTCAAATTTTGAAACCAGCCAGAGCCAATCCTTGACCAAGTAACCTGAAGGTTTAAGAAAGTAGCCAAGATAACCAAACCCTTTTCGAATATCATCTACTCTGAAAGGGAGAATACCTGTAATGTTGTGGAGAATTTCATCATTCATATCATTATGGAGAAAACTGGATTTGTTCACATTAATACTCATACTTGAGGCTTCACAGAAGATATCAAGAATGGCTTTGAAGGCTAACCATTCCTCAAAAGTACCCAGGCCAAATAAGATCACGTCATCTACAAAAAGTAGATGAGTGAGAGAAAGCTAATGAGAAATTTTGATTCCTTTAATATTTCCATTCCGCTTAGCATCCTCTATCAACAGACTAAGCCCTTCTATTAGGGTGTGTGCAAGAAGTTGAGGGACCTTTTAGATACAATCCTAGTTTTCAAAAACAAGATCACGTTACATAGAAAAAGAACGCGCTCCTCTTCCATAGCACTTGGAATAGTAAATCCGAGCCTGACATGCCAGCAGACATGTAGGCTAGGTAACAATAATGCGCACGCGTTATAGAACTATAAAACGCGCACGCATTATAGAACTACAAAATGCGTATGCATTTTGTAACTCTATAATGCGTGCGCGTTTTGTAAATTTAAAAAAAAATAAAAAACACACAGTCCCCTACCCGAGAGTCATTTTCGCCAAACAGGATCGCCAAAACGGCTGCGTGCCCGTGCCCAAGGATCTTGGAAGAGTGCCCATTCCTCAATTTGAAGACAAATCCTCCGATGAATCGTCATATTAACAGGTAATTCATTCACCCATAGCTTTTTTTTTCAATTAGATACTTAAATTACCATTTTTTATTTGTAAATGCAATAAAAACCATAAAAAAATAAACAACCATCCCATAGCCAAAACACCAACCAACCAAAGATGATGATATGCCAATGCCTTCCCCAAGACTAAACACATAAATTGATCACATTCAATTGACACAAATGTTTCTAGGCAATGTCATTGGAAAAAACCATATTGACATGCATTATGTAGGAAGACTAAACTTTTTATTTTATTTTTCCCTCATAAAAAACAATTTAGATGATATTATATA
>LPNX010420182.1:56596-68918 GCA_001517045.1 Pseudotsuga menziesii | reverse complement strand
TTGCTAACTTGAGTTTGATTTAATACAATTTCAATTTTGAAGAGACGTCATTATATGCCATGTATATGTTTCTAATGATTTTCTTATTGATGTTTTTTTTGCAGGTGTTGCAATGGATCCGAATGCCGCGATTCTGATTGAGCTTTCCCGCTTAAGGGGCATTAGTGATTCTTTTCGTGGCGACGATGAGATTCGCCGCTCACTTGCATCCACCATGGATGCTATTGTTGATACTATTGCGCAGTCAACTAATATACTATATGATATCACATCATATAGAGAGAGGAAAAGAAGAGAACAAGAGGATGGATTGGATTATGTGGCAATAAAAAAGCTAAAAATAACAAAGCAGCAAATTTTTGCATTATTCAGGGATCCTCGAACTGGAGAAATCCCAAATGCAAACCGGCCACATATATCCATTGAGTGGTGCATATACCAACCATTTATCGATAACTATATGGATAGATGGTATATGGTCTTTGATTCGCCACCGCATAACAACAGGGAAATGCCCCTGTATTTCCTTCGAAAGTTGTATGCGGAGTCCGTGTTGCATAAACACGTGAACTATTTTTCTTACTTAGAGTTTTAGGGGATCGGTGGGGGGATTCCCCAAAACCGACCCAATGCAAGGGTCCAAGACCCTAATAGCCCTATCCCTGCACCTCGCACGCCATTGCATGGGCCAGATGTCCCACCTGCAACTCGCGTAGTTGCTGAGACACGAGATGCTTTTTTGACACCGGCACGAGTGGTCCTTTGCCATAGCACTACTCTTCAGCAGATGGGTGGGGATGCAAGACCTAATGCAGAACCATCCACTGGTCCACCACCACCTACTGGGCCACGAGGACCTAGTGCAGGACCATCCACTGGTGCACCACCACCTACTGGGCCACGAGAACCATCCACCAGTGCACCACCATCGGTACATCCCCAACAAAGTTCTGATCCTCATGCGTGCACATTGTGTGGTCGTCCCTGCTATGGTCTTTCCACAGATGTTGCGTTTAGTGGTTTTTTGAGTGAGGTATGTAGATCTGGTTAATTTTTATAAATTCTTCATTTAGTTTCCTCTTTGTACACATATATATAGTTTGAGCTAATATATTAATTTCGTGAACTTGTAGTTGTTGCGTTTTGACGCTAGAGACCCCCCGAACTTTGGATTGGGGCATGGCATTGCAGGGACCAATCCCTTTGTTGGTGGAGGGATCCATGATGGTACAGGCCCACCTGGTTCTACTGAGGTAAACATTCTAAAATTTCAATTTTTCAATTATGCTTGTCAATAATTTGTTAATTTCCACATACTTTACATGTTAGTTCACTAATTCTATCTATGGTCTAATATTTACAATTATTAAACTTGCAGATCCCAGATTCGTCACTGGGTGGAGAGATCCACGAGACACATCATGGTACCCAGGTAAACATTTTAATATCGTAAACAATTACAGTTGTCATTTTTTAAATACATGTACATGTTTGTTGAATTATGCATACATCTAACTACATGAGTTCACTTGCTGATTGTAGGCACCAACCCAAACATCTGGGCCATTGCCTGCAGATGAATCTCCTCCCAGGCCTTCCATGGACAAGGGTCATGTGTACATGAGGTGGTACACTCCAAAAAAGACTCGAGCTGCCCATGGCCATGGAGTTTCTGAGCCCATGGTAATGTATATCCTTCGATGATATTTGTTTCTTAACTTGAAATCCGATGCATAAGTTGTTTTTGTTAATGTTTGATTTGCATGTTTACTGCATCAGGAGCCGGAGTTAATGGAAGAAAGTATAGCATCGATGGTTGATGCAGCAGTTGATGCTGCTTCATCAATGGCAGCTAGTCACACCGAGGTATACCTAACTATTTCAACGTCATTTTGACATAGTTTATTATTTTTGTCTATTGTTTATTCATTCATGTCTAACTATTTCAACATTTGGTGATTGTAGGCCCCAGCAGCAGGAGTAGTTCCTACCCCCCCTATTTCGACCACAGTTGAGGCACCAGCAGCAGGAGCAGTTCCTGCCCCCCTTGGTTCTACCACGGTTGAGACCATGGTAATGTATATCCTTTGATGATATTTGAACTCATTAAGTTGATATAGACATATAGTTTATTATTGTTGTTTAGCTAGACATAGTTTATTATTGTATTTTATTGTTTACTCATGCATGTCTAACTACTTCAACAGTTGGTGATTGTAGCCACCAACGGAAGAAGTAGCTCCTGGCCCCTCCGGTCCGACCATCATTGATGTTGAACCAACGGCTCCATCTGCGACACAAGGAACTGAACTCCAGCTATCACTGAATGTTGTTGAGGTGAGATGTCTATTGATGACTAATTGTTTCATTCAATTTCCAACAAGATGTTGATAGGTTTTGAGTTAATTGAGATATGGTATTGTAGAGTCCGGCTCCACTGAGGAGGAGATATGGTATTATAGAGTCCGGCTCCACTGAGGAGGATCCATTGACGCACATTGATCCCAGAGATGAGCCTAGTGGATCAAAGTCGGGAAAGAACAAGAGGAAGCTTGACTTCTGATACATGCATTATAGAATATATGTACATTTGTATACATGTGCAAGTGGCTTGGATAGTTTTGGATACATGTACTTTTGGATAGTTTTGGATAAATATGTACTTTTGGATACATGTATTGTTGGAGACATGTACTTTTGGATATATATCTACTTTTTGATACATGTACATTGACATTTCACTTATAAATGAATGATATATTTCACTTCGTATGAGTTCTTCGGTTTCCACATGTTGTTATGTCAATCTATTGTGTGGATTATCTATTATTTATGAATGCACTATGTCAAAGTTCTTGCACGTGTAATTAAATCAAACTAAGTGCAATACAATGTAATACAATGTTTTAATGAACTCACGACATGCACACTAATTGGATACATCTAATTAAATGTAGTGAGTTTGGATGATAAAATTACAAGTTAAGTGAATGTTGAAGTGTAATATAATAAAAATAAATTACAAGTCAAGTTAATGTTTAAGTGTAATATAATAATAAAAAAATTACAAGTTAAGTAAAGGTTTATGCAAGAGGTTTTTTCCCTGGATGTGCTATGTGTCTAGTTGCATTGGTGCACTATATAGAAGTTTGTATTTATATTGTATATAGCGAGGCACACCAAAGAACAAAAGATTTGTGTACATTACCACACCTAGATAGAGGTAGTTGAACTATGAATGTTGACCTATACTGCTTATGGTATTCTCTAGAACCACATCAGTGTGCATGTTACAATATGGAACACTAAGACATATAGTAATATTTTAGTGTGTCGAGGCATCTATAATAATTCAATGATTATGTATCTAACTTAATATAAGGTACATCGATGATATGATGATATGTAGTTACAATCACTTGTGAGTACAACATCTATAAGGGCATAAGTGATTTGTGTATCAATAAGAGCATCAATTTGTTCAGTAAATAGAAGTTTGTATGTGTTAAATAACTAGAATTTTGTATCAATAAGAGCATAAATGTGTTTAGTAAGTATAAGAGCATTGATCCATGTAATGGTGACAAAAGAAATGTTATGTTCTGGTTCAACGTTTGACATAACTCATTGGTTCAACAATATATAGCAGACTAGGAAAGCCTAATCAAACGTTTGACATAACTCATTGTAGTGGAAATAGCCATGCATACATAGCAAAATATCAAATTACTACATAAAATATTCAACCAACAACATGAATTATACGAGGACTCTCATCCAATCACATATTTAATTCTCCCCAGCACATGATTATCACATTTCAATGGAATACATGGAACCTTAATATAACATATAATTCTCATCATGTATCACAAAAGGATCAAACTTGGTATCTTTCCATCATTCATCTTTGGACCTTTAGAGGATCGATATTTCCAACATAAGTTCATGAGTACGAATTATAGATGTACATATATAGGAAAGTGCAACATAAAACATTACTAGAAAGGACAATGGACATAAATTTAACATATAAACAACTATAAATCACCTATCAAATCTCAAATTCTTTGCAATGTTACAATAGTTAAGAAAATAACTTTCACAAGGTAAATTGTTAGCCATGGGTGGCTGAATGGAAATAACAATGCTCCACCCAACTGTAGATTCTCTGAAGGTTTCTACTTTTCCGTTTGAAGACCACCCTTGAGTTGGGCAATGATAATCCGCTAGGGTTGATGGTAACTTGAGATACATATTTTTTAGATATCGGTGACAAACATCCCAGGTCTAGTAATGAGGTGGGTCCACATTACAGATTATAGGAAGTGCACTGGGCAGAGTTGACCCACCAATGCCAGATTTGCATTGAAGTGCACTGGGAAAAAACCTAGTTTAGGAAATGACTGTACAACGGCGTCATTGGGCCACGAGGACATGAGGGAGAGGGCCACCTAGGGGTAATGGCATGCCAGGAGACCAACGGATTCAACGGTTCGTCGATCCGGCCTCCGGTTGCCGAGATATGTCAAGTTGCAGGTCGCATGAAAATGTCATTCAGGGACACTTTTACTACAAGCTAGGAATTGCATACGAGCTAGTATAAACCCTAGTTTGTAGTATAAACTTGTGTTTATAGTTTAAGCTCGAGATTGTGGAAAGCCTAGTCTGTAGGTTAAACCCTAGTTTCTACTCTAAACCATAGAAACCCTACAAACTAGTGCATAGCTTACAAACTAGGGTTTACTATACGACACTAGCACTCTTACTACAGTCTAGGGTTTTGCATACAAGCTAGGGTTTACATACAAGCTAGGGATTCTACAAACTAGGGTTTACTACACGAAACTAGGACTCTTACTACAAGCTATGGTTTTCATAGAAGCTAGGGTTTACATACAAGCCAGGGCAAAAAAACTAGGCAAAAAAACTAGTTTAGGAAATGACTGTACAACGGTGTCATTGGGCCACGAGGACACAAGGGAGAGGGCCACCTAGGGGTAATGGCATGCCAGGAGACCAACGGATTCGACGGTTCATCGATCCGACCTCCGGTTTCCGAGATATGTCAAGCCCTAGGTCGCATGAAAATGTCGTTCAAGGACAATTGGTCAATCTTGGTCCGGGAGCAAAAAACCAAACGGAGTGACAAAAGTGCGTTCTGTCAGCTCCTGCAAGTGTGTATGGGCAATGCCGACGTGGGCAGACCACCAACACTTGCTCGGTCTAGGGTTTTGCAGAGTTGACCCACCAATGTCAGATTTGCATTGAAGTGCACTGGGCAAAAAACTAGTTTAGGAAATGACTGTACAACGGCGTCATTGGGCCACAAAGACACGAGGGAGAGGGCCACCTAGGGGTAATGCCATGCCAGGAGACCAACGGATTCGACGGTTCGTCAATCCGACCTCCGGTTGCCGAGATGTGTCAAGCCCTAGGTCGCATGAAAATGTCGTTCAAGGACAATTGGTCAATCTTGGTCCGGCAGCAAAAAAACAAATGGAGTGACGAAAGTGCATGCCGTAGGCTCCTGCAAGTGTGTATGGGAAATGCCGATGTGGGTATACCACCAACACTTGCTCGGTCTAGGGTTTTGCAGAGTTGACCCACCAATGCCAGATTTGCATTGAAGTGCACTGGGCAAAAAACTAGTTTAGGAAATGACTGTACAACGGCATCATTGGGCCACGAGGACATGAGGGAGAGGGCCACCTAGGGGAAATGGCATGCCAGGAGACCAACAGATTCGACGGTTCGTCGATTCGACCTCCAGTTGCCGAGATATTTCAATCCCTAGGTCGCATGAAAATGTCGTTCAAGGACAATTGGTCAATCTTGGTCCGGGAGCAAAAAACCAAACGGAGCGACGAAAGTGCGTGCCGTCGGCTCCTGCAAGTGTGTATGGGCAATTCCGATGTGGGTATACCACCAACACTTGCTCGGTCTAGGGTTTTACAGAGTTGACCCACCAATGCAAGATTTGCATTGAAGTGCACTGGGCAAAAAACTAGTTTAGGAAATGACTGTACAACGGCGTCATTGGGCCACGAGGACACAAGGGAGAGGGCCACCTAGGGGTAATGGCATGCCAAGAGACCAACGGATTCAACGGTTTGTCGATCCGACCTCCGGTTGCCGAGATATGTCAAGTTGCAGGTCGCATGAAAATGTCGTTCAAGGACAATTGGTCAATCTTGGTCCGAGAGCAAAAAACCAAACGGAGCGACGAAAGTGCGTGCCGTCGGCTCCTGCAAGTGTGTATGGGAAATTCCAACGTGGGTATACCACCAACACTTGCTCGGTCTAGGTTTTTGCAGAGTTGACCCACCAATGCCAGATTTGCATTCAAGTGCACTGGGCAAAAAACTAGTTTAGGAAATGACTGTACAACGGCGTCATTGGGCCACGAGGACATGAGGGAGAGGGCCACTTAGGGGTAATGGAATGCCAGGAGACCAACGGATTCAACGGTTCGTCGATCTGACCTCCGGTTTCCAAGATATGTCAAGCCCTAGGTCGCATGAAAATGTCGTTCAAGGACAATTGGTCAATCTTTGTCCCGGAGAAAAAAACCAAACGGAGCGACGAAAGTGCGTGCCGTCGGCTCCTGCAAGTGTGTATGGGAAATGTCGACGTGGATAGACCACCAACACTTGCTCGGTCTAGGTTTTTGCAGAGTTGACCCACCAATGCCAGATTTGCATTGAAGTGCACTGGGCAAAAAACTAGTTTAGAAAATGACTGTACAACAACGTCATTGGGCCACGAGGACACGAGGGAGAGGGCCACCTAGGGGTAATGACATGCCAGGAGACCAACGAATTCGACGGTTCATCGATCCGACCTCCGGTTGCCGAGACATTTCAATCCCTAGGTCGCATGAAAATGCCGTTTAGGGACACTTTTACTAGAAGCTAGGAATTGCATACGAGCTAGTATAAACCCTAGTTTGTAGTATAAACTCGTGTTTATAGTTTAAGCCCGAGATTGTGGAAAGCCTAGTCTGTAGGTTAAACCCTAGTTTCTAATCTAAACCATAGAGACCCTACAAACTAGTGCATAGCTTACAAACTAGGGTTTACTATATGAAACTAGCACTCTTACTACAGTCTGGGGTTTTGCATACAAGCTAGGGTTTACATACAAGCTAGGGATTCTACAAACTAGGGTTTACTACACGAAACTAGGACTCTTACTACAAGCTATGGTTTTCATAGAAGCTAGGGTTTACTACAAGCTAGGGTTTACATACAAGCCAGGGCTTCTACAAACTAGTGCATAGCCACTAGACAATCAATGACCTTCAAGTTCAACAAGTGCTAAAAAAAGCACAATATGAATGTAATATGGTCTCCCCATCACGAATATATGGTGCCAAACAAAGCACTAAATTTCTGCCATCAAGAAATTGTCTCAAACATATTGTTGTCACAATAAGATAAAGGATCTATGTGGCCATTAACATCCTAAATAAACATATGGCAAATTCATGAATTTTGGGGTAGTTTATGTCTTGCTGCAAAGAGAAGATCAGGGGATTGGTAGTAGGGTAGAAGAATAATTTCAGGTTAAAAAGTCATCATTTCATTGATTCAACAATAATTCACACTTTGTATGTAGGTGATGTGTGTTGATGCTTCTCCATGGTTGTATCATTGGGAAACATTATGAAAACATTCTCTTAGAAAGGTCATGATAAGTGACCAATGGTTGGTAGAGAATGGCCTCAACGTAGCCTTCATTAGTCATTAGAAGTGACTAGGAGTAAATAAGGCTCGAGATTCTTACCTTGAATAAAAAAGTGCTATGAGAAGGAAGCTAGAGGTCAAATTGCATACTCTGAGAAGGAGTGCTTTGAGTAGGAGTGATCTTTTCTATATTATAATGAGTTGACTTGTTTATTTAATAGGGGATTTTATCCTCTTGTGAAATATACAAAGTCTAATCTAATGTTGAATTTGACATGCGATCTAAGAAGTGTCTAGGACTTCTAAGAAGTGTCTAGGACTTCTTAGAGTGGGGTCAAATCAACATTAGATCTTTATAGGTGAATAAGATATGCTTGTGAGGAAATTAAAATCAATGAGGAAAACTTTTGGTCTAGGGTTTTTGGATCAGATTTTCAAATTTTGTCAAGATGCCGTCTGCTTCCAATTTCAGAATATTGTCTAAGAATTGAAAAATGGGAAAAATCAAATTGCCATATCTAAACTCTTGCAGGCACTATTACAAACAATACTAATACGTGGTTGGTAGATAGTGGTACCTCTAGGCACATGCCAGGTTATAAAAGGTGTTGGAACATCAACAATCCAACTAGATTCTGGAGTTTCTCTACATATGGAAGATGTATTAATTATACCAGGACTGAAGAAGAACCTACTATCTATATCAACTTTGAACGATAGAGGTTAAAGAGTTACATTTGTGGATGCTCAAGTTCTTATATGGCCAAAAGGTTCAAGAATAGACTCAATAGGAGTGATTTGAGTTTGAGAGGGAGGACTATACATAGTGACTAGACATTTAGATCATGATATTATCAGTTTATGTGAGCTATGGAATCAAATATTTTTCCGCCTACATTATAGGGCTTTTCCAGCATTGAGGGAGATGGTTACAGGTCTTCCAAAACTTTAAATAGAACATGATGGTGTATGAAGATGTTGTGCACTTCAAAAGAATGACAAGGGTTCATTTCCAAACAATTATAATAGATCCAAGGGGATCTTGGATCTTGTGCACTCATACAGCTATGGACCAATGCTAGTATTATCCTTGGGTGGATTCTTATAAAATGTAACATTCATTGATGAATTCTCCTAAAAAACATGGAAATATTTCATGAAGACCAAAGATGAGGTCTTGGCATATCAAGAACAAAAAATTGACATATTCATAAGAAACATGTACATGAGAAAATTGAGCATATATCAATATTCAATTACAAATAGTATAGTATTAAGAGTATGTAACATACCTCATCATGCTAGATCCCACCTACTATCATACAACCAAGCCCTCTGCATCATCTCTTATAAGGATGGTTTCCATTAGTCTCTCGTGCTCTGTATCTGGTAAGAAGTAGCGTACCTTCGATGAATTTCGGATAGGCATTGTTCGTACCTGGATGTTTGTACCAATGATCAAGTTGGTAAAGTGGTACACACTCGCACCTAGTTTGTAATTCCTGTAAACATATCCTCTCCTCTTTCTTGCATTGTTGTCCTGTGTCAAGTATTCACCTTTAACAACCATAGACCCGATTGGGAAGTGGTTGTTTTCATCATCAGTCATGGACATATTGAGGGTTTGCTTTCCCTCTATACAACGTGCCAACCAGTAATCACCAGCCCCTTCACTATCTTTTCCTGCAACCACTGCGTATATGTGCCCTACATAATATGATTGTAGGTATATGATCAAAATACTTTTCGTGTGATACAAGGCCATTAATGTGCATTTTAAGATTACGTAAATAACCAAAAACATGTTAATGAAATGCATCATACCAGGTTGTACAAGATCTGAGACATGATCAAAATCTGTCGAAATAGATGATTGGTCTTCTTCCAAAGGAGTTAACTCAACAATTGCACGCTGATCAAGTGGAAGTGATACGCGATCCCATCCATCAACCCAATCCAACGATTCACACCCATCCCAGTCACCATCACAGCAAGGCGGGCAAAAACAAGCGAGTTTTCTAGTCCAAATTTCAAATACTGGGTTGTCCGAGCTTCGAACCGAATGAAAGCCACGAGTACCAGGCACGGTCTTGCATTTCCATGAATGTGAACGATCTATGTGTGCCACCTCCCAAAAAAATCTCTCCACATGTCTCTTTCTTGTGGATTCTACTCGCATAGCTGATTCGTCTCCCATTACTGACGTGCACCACCGAACTATAGATTGCGCATTTCGAATAGTAGATTCTGTAGATAGTTTCAATTCCTCTCTTCGTAGCGTTGTTTTGACACATGCTCCAGCTCCATCATGCTCTCCTTTACCATGCCCAGTCTCGAAATAGTTCCACATATGTGGCACTTTGTGGTTTTTATGCAATGAACACAACCATTGAAATATGCGTGCATTTTTGAACTGACCAGCACATCCATCAGACCAAATCCAGTGTCGATCTATTTGTATGTTCCTTGCCTTCAAGTGATCATAGAACATGATGAAGCAATGACGTACATAGTGGAATTCATGGAACCTATCATCACTTACATAGAAGTGATATTCCTTCAGAATTTCTCTTTGCTCCTCAATTCTATTTGGGCCATGCCTATATGTGATATGGGCCATCAAGGAAACCTGCTCAGAGTGATAATACTGACTTTGGATCTCATTTTGAGGTTGCAGAGTGTTGTTCTCGGCAAAATCAACTACTGAAAGTATTGTACCATGAGGAAATGTGTCTCTGCATACTCTAAATTTCTCATCCTGCCATCGTGCCAAGTGGACATGCTGAACATATTGACGTGTCTTTTCAATAAATTCCTTGACGAAGACACTAACTTGTACCTGTTGACACAAAATGATCTCAACATTAGTTTTTTTGGGCAAGTAACGATTGAAATGTAACTGTTCAAACACAAATTTATTGATATTTATGCAAACCTGAGATGTCACCAATTGTATCTTTTTGCTTTCTTTCCCTGGAACTATTTCATAGCTGTTATATTTGAAAATTTTCATGTCTATTACCATATTCCCAAATTCACTGTCTCCACTCTCGTGCATACATTGGCTCAATAATCTCATTCCAGCACAGTTGGAGCATGTTCCATCCAAACAAGATTTTGCATAGTATGTTTTCCCCTCAGGCCTATTGCACATGATGCTATGAATGAATTCTCTTGATGAAGTCGGTGGTATTGTCAGGGAGAAATCCTGCACAAGGTTAGTATGCAACACACGACGAATGTACGAAAATGTTTCATAGTAATATTCATATTCTACATGATATCTACAACAACAAGTGTTACGAAGAGTATTTATTCTAACATACGAGGGCTTACATTTCTCAAAAGATCTCTGCCCCAAGTTTAATTCTTTATGTTCATTCCTGAATCTCTCGTATAGTTCTGTCTGTGTTATATCAAGAAGATGTTTAATATGCAGTTCACGATCCTTTGAACCCATTCTCAGTTTTAGTACATCCTTCTGGTTTGAAGAAGGCCTTATGTGATCATGCCAAAAACTATGCACTAGTCCCTTTACTGCATCAACAATATTCATGTCACGACGTGGCAACCGACCAATAAAGGCCCAAAAATATGTCTGGTCGATTGTGTCAAGATGTTCTCTTCTAATAGAATACCTACGGAGGGTTTTTACATTCAAATTAACTATTTTGCATGTAGGCTTGAGAAAACTAAGGAGCTTGGTGTTCTTATTTACAATTGCTTGTGACAACACATGACGAGCCGCATTGCGGTCCTTTGAGCATGTCTTCTTACCAATTTTACCAAAGGCATCTACTAAGCTTTTAACTATATGAGAACTTGGTCCAAAATTCCTTACCATTTTTATCCCTAACTTTTTCCTAACAATATTCATGCTCCTAGATTTCAACAATGATAAAAATAATCTACATTTATCTCCATTAGATTTAGAATCAAAATATTTATCAAGTTTTTGTTGAGTTTGATAAGCAATACTACGTTTAGATAGCGTATCTTCAATGGAATTGAGGAGTCTTTCATCGACTTGAATACGCTTCGGAGTTCTTCGACGCGGTGTGCTTGCTAATTGAGGATAGAAGGGTGGAAGTGTACCATGTAGCGCATCACCAACAAGAACTGGTGTTTCAGTTGTAGCTTGTTGTCCTTCATTCTCTTCCTGGTAGTTGGATGGTGGAAGTCCAATATTTTCTTTTTCAACAGTAGGCTCCATGTCCAACGCCTCTCTGACTTGCTCACTTGTATAATGACAAGAGGGGAACAAATTTTGTGTTTCTTAATGAGCTTGATCTTGAGATTGTAAGTTATCGATTTGACTTGAAGTGGGAATTGAAACATCCCCTAATGAGCACCTACGTTTTGCTTGTTCAACAACTCTTGTGGAACTTGAAGGCCCCTCTAGTGAATGCTTTCTTTTTTCTTGTTGTGGATTAATAGAATGAACCATGGTATCCTCTATAATTGGATTTGGATTAGTTTCCAAAGAAAGCCTCCGATTCATCATGTCTACTCTTTTCTTTTCTTTCTCTTCTTTAATGACTTCTTGAGGTCTCTTCTTCCTTGATGATTTTCTTGTTCGGTTACGTACATTCCCCACCACCACAATGATCAATTCAATAAATTGTGTTTTTGCA
>LPNX010420182.1:7061-49726 GCA_001517045.1 Pseudotsuga menziesii | reverse complement strand
CCTTATGTTATATGTGGAGTGTACACCAACTTGAAGAATAGAAGCATTATGATCCCAAGCATTATGTCAAAATTATGTTGGCGCTATTTTTTGGTTTCAAATATCGTGCACGCGATTTATATGGACATAACGCACTCGCGTTTTGTGTTTATATAATGCGCACGCATTTTGTAGTGTTAAATTGCGCGCGCGTATTGTTAAATTCAAATTTTTATTCCCTCCAAATGATAAGGCCGAGCCTCCACCCATGCTTTTGTGGAATTCCTATTCCTATGTGTTTGCTTTGTACTTTGCTTCGGATTAACATGCCTGTGCCTTGGAGTATGATAAACCATGGCAAATTCAACATTATATCCATATTTTCAATATGCTCGTGTTTAACGGTTCGTCTGATTGTGCTGCACACCTCCATTTTTTATGAGATTTTAGAAACAGATATGGTTTTTTTTGCAGATTCTAAATATGTAAATTTTAACAAGAATACATATTTTTTTCTATTTTTTTCTTATTTATCTTCTGTCATCACTCCTCAACTCAAAAAACACATAGTTAGTGTTTCTCCTATAACTTTTTCAATTCTTGATCACTTCAAACAAAAATTGTATGGTGCACAAGTAGACACTAACCTCTACGCTCTATCAAAACCCCATTTCATGATTTTTGCATTAAGACCTTCAAAGGCTGCACCCACAAAACATGTACCATTTTCGAGGTTTTCTCACTTAGACAATTATAAAAATAGTATAAAATTACTTATTTAATTTTCGAAAAATAATGCCGCACTAGTGCTATGGGTTCTCTACATGGATGCCAATTTTTGTAGCTTGATTCGATCATTTAGGCCCTCAAAGGCTGCACCCACAAAAACATATACCTTATAATTTCCCTGAAAAATAAAAAGTTCCTGTTAGGAAAAATGAAATTTGACATAGCTATGCAAATTTTCGATACATAAAAGTTATATATTCGGAAAGGTGATTCAATTTCCTACATTTCATTTTTTTTACTCAATGCAAGATATTTTGCATAAGTATCTCAAAAAATCCAGGTACGTTGAGGGATGCCTAATTTTTTAGTTTTCTATTGCATCTAACGTGCACAAAAAGGTCCCTCATCTTCTTGCACACACCCATTACCAGAATGAACAAGATGGGGGATAGAGGGCATCCCTGCCTGATTCCCCGGGAGGCAGAAAAGAAAGAAGAAGGAGAACCATTAACAAGGATAACAAAGTTGGCTGAAGAAATGCATCCCAAAATCCAGTTTACCCCAACAAGAGGAACCCTGATTTGAATAAGAAGGAGACGGATGAATGTCCAATTAACTCTGTCAAAAGCTTTAGATAAATCCAGTTTAAGGATGAGAGCACATCTTTTTCTAGAATTGATAGTATGCAAAACCTTTTGAGAAATGGCTATGGGTTCAAGGATTTGGTGATTTTTTAGAAAACCAAATTGATGAGGAGAAATAAAAGCATCAAGAAAGGGTTTAAACCTCATAGCTGCAACTTTAGAAATGAGCTTATAACAGAGATTACAGAGAGAAATGGGGCGAAAGTCTGCAAAAGAGACATGCAAATCTACCTTCGGGATGAGAGCAAAGAAAGTAGAATTGAGGGCAAGAGTCTCTCTGCCCGAGGTTCTGGAAGTTTCCACCAAATTGATAAGGAGAGGACCCATAAGATCAAAGAAAGTCAAATAAAACTCAACCGGCCATCCATCCGAGCCTGGTGCCTTATATTTTTTAAAGAGTTTTAAAGCCTTTTCTACTTCCAAGATAGTGACAGGTCTAGTAAAAGCTTCTCTCTTCTCAGGACTAATAAAAGATGGAAAAAGACGAATAACCTTGAGCTGAGCTTCCAGATTAGTCAAATGGTCATCTTCAAACAAGGTCTTGAAATATTGAATACCAAGGTTTTTTAGACTTTTATCATCTGAAACCCAATTGCCCGACTCATCTTGAAGACTCTAAATAGCATTGTGATTTTTGCAAGCTAAAGCCACCGCATGAAAAAACTTAGTATTAGCATCCCCTTTTTTAGCCCAGGTAATTCTGCTTTGAAGTCTGGCAGAATTAATTTCATGATCAATCAACTTTTGAAGATCATCTTTAAGAGAATTGAATTTTAGTTGCTGATCATGATTTAAAATTGCAGAATGAGAGGAAAGGAGAATAGAGCTTATTTCATTTTCCAAAGCAGTAGATTTATCTTTCATCTTCAAAGCTTCTACTTTGGTCCAAGATTTAACCTTCTCCCTTAGAGTTCTAAGTCTAGCATGGAGATCATGCATAGCATCCAAAGAGGGGTTTGAGAGAATAAGGGGCCATTCAGTACGAACCATATGAATAAAATCCTCATTATCTAACCAAGATTGGTTAAACTTAAAAGGATAGGCGCAATGCCTTTGAAGATCAGTCCAATCAAGAACCACAGGGAAATGATAAAAAATCCCACATCTGTGAGCCCATACCCGGTACCTTGGAAGCGAGCTGACAAGCTGATCCGATAACAAAAACCGATCAAGTCTTTTTGATATTCCATCTTCCCATATCCTCCCATTCCTCCAGGTAGGACCAGCACCGGAAGAAGCCACATCCACTAAGTGATGGTCTGAGAAAAGTTCAGAGAAAAAAGGACCGAAAGGGTCAGGATGCGCTTTGGATCCCCAAATCTCTGAGGCATTCAGAGTCAGATTTATATCTTCGGCTAAAATTAGATTTGGAAGAGAGAGGAGACCACCCGAAGCCACAACATTCCAGAAGGTGTCCCGATTGAGGTAAGGACCATAGCAATTTAGAATAGAGAGATTGAGAGAAGAGCCCCGGATCGAAGCTTTAAGCAAAATACCAGGAACAGTATGAAAAGCTTTGCATTTAATGAGTTTCGGATTCCAGCCTGAGAGGATGCCTCCAGAAAGGCCATTAGAGCTAAGGGCACAAAACTCCCAGCCCGAGCAAAGTTTAGAAAAGGCAAATAAAGCAGGATAAGGACTAGTCATGGTTTCCTGAAAGAGAACAACATCGGGAGAGAGAGCAAACAGCAAATGACGGAGGCTTTTTTGCTTGGCCAAACCCCCCAAGCCCCGAACATTCAAAAAGAGGATGCGCATTAGGAGTCCGAAAAATCAGGGGTCGAAGCTCTAAGGACCCGATGGGAGGGAGAAGTGTGAGAATGCTCTACTGCTTTTAATCTTGCAGATAAAGGAGTATAAGGAGCTGGGACTAAATCAGATGAGTCAAGAGGGGGCTTAGTGGACTTTTTCTTCCGTCTAATAGTAACATTCTCAAATCGAATAGACTCAAGTGGGAGAACCGAGGGGGAAAGAGGCGTCCTATCCAAGAAAATACTCAGAGATTTTTGCAAAGAGAGATCGGCAAAGAAAGGGGAAGCAACTAGGCTAAGAGGAGGCGAGCCTAAAATCGGGGGTCCTGTCTGGCCAGAATTGGTAAGAGGAGGGAAGTCGGCCTCAGAGAACAGAGGAGTGGGGGAATCAACATTCAAGGGATTCGAAGTCAAAGGAGAAGAGCAAGGAACAGATTTTAACAGGCTCGACGTAAATGGCCAGTCTCCCGGCACACACTGCATCTAAAGGGGATGCCTTGAAAATCCAAACGCTGAATAAACAGTTGCTCATGACAGAGTATCTCCACTTCAGCTGGAAGGCCTTTTGTGATATCCAATTCTACAAGAATTTTTGCCATTCTTTTATCAAAAGAGTTCATGAAGTCATCCTCTAG
This sequence comes from Pseudotsuga menziesii, assembly GCA_001517045.1. Lineage (NCBI taxonomy): Eukaryota > Viridiplantae > Streptophyta > Pinopsida > Pinales > Pinaceae > Pseudotsuga > Pseudotsuga menziesii. The sequence goes on along the minus strand of LPNX010420182.1, from coordinate 45,988 downwards.
CGCCACAAAACGTCCTATAGTATTACCCACTCCTTCCAATAAGGATCGATTCCAAAGTGGGAAAGGGAGCCCTGGGAGAAGTGCCCATAGATGGCGTTTTTTCACTCTTTCTCGCATAGGATCAAAATTGACGTGCCAATGATCTAGCACCAACGAACCATTTCCCACTCTCCATAAACAGCTTAGAACCTCTGAAGCATGCAAATCTCTAGGAATACAAACACTATCCAGCCCTGAACCAGCAAGCTGATAGCTGGAACGTAGGTCAGAAACGGTTTCTAATGCTTGGAAGCCCAAGAAAACCAATCTTTTTTTTCCATGGAAACATATTCCAGCCTACCTATTAACGCTCGACGACTCAACGCTTCCACCCTATCCAAGTAAATATCTCGTCCAACCACATAGCACAGCTTCCCTTCCAAAATTTTATAAGTTTTTGCCTTCCTATGTCGCTGGAATCGAGCAGAACCATGGTCCTCCTGAGGGTCGGGAGACCCATCATGGGTCTCCACCATTGGTTCCAAGGAAAAATTCTTGCAAAGAAACGGTCAACAAATAACAAGACAAAACTTCAATCAAGTAGGCAACCAAAAATCAATCCCCGGAGAAAGACTGCAGTAGAAAAAGAAGAGATATACTCTCTAAAAACCCTCAGATTATCAGCAAGAATCGACACAGGCACAGAAAAGATCAAAACTCAGCTAAATAAAAAAGAACAGTCAAAGATACTGATGAAACCACACTCTATCCTGAACATACCAAGTCGGGGCATAAGAAAGGGAAAACTAGCAGAAACACAATCTCCACAAACAGCCCAAGAGAGAACGTCGGTAATGGCAACGTCAACGGGACACAGGGTAAAAACCCTTCTCGAAACCCTCGAACCTTCGGACGGGAAGACGGCGAGGGTATAATATATCCAAACACCACCAAGTCAAATACCCACCCAACCACCAAAGCGAGGACAGACAAGAAAACACACAAACAACCAAAAGACAAAACCCGGATAAAGAGACGTCATCGAAGAAAACAAGGTTAAACCCTCATCATTAACCCTCGGACTTTCGGACAGGGAGACGACAAGAGTGCAAAAGTCCACTGAGCGCGTAAGTCAAATCTCCATCAGCCACAAAAGGAAGCAATCAAACCCTAATGATTCCAAATCCTGACAGTCACTTTCATAAAAGGAAAAGGCGTGTGCAAGGACAGCCGACTCCCCCAAATCCGGAAAAGGAGGTTCACAACCCAAACGACGATAAAAAAAGGTGACAGAACACCAAAATCAGAAGCAATCAACCACGTGAGGCAAGACCGAGCCAATACCGACTAAAATGAACACTTCCCACTTCTTTTAAATTGGTTGGTACTAGTCCTCAATTCATGAGGAGGGACTCACAGGTCAAGCAGTCCATCAAAAACCCAAGACAATACCCAAAGGGAGGGCGGCGAGAAGAGAAACCCGGCCAAACAAACAGAAACCACCGAAGACTGAAAACCCAGCAAAAAAGCCAAATCGTGGCCAAGCCCCTGTAGTGGCTTATCAAGCCAGTCCCGGAGAAACCCAAGAAAAAACAGATTGAAAGAGGGCGTTGACAGAAAACCCAACGAAATGTAAAAAGACCATCAAAGAATGAAACCCTATCAACAGGAAGCCGAATCAAAACAGAACAGGCAGCTTGAAAAAGATTAATGGAAGGGCCAGTACCTAGAAGGTGAACGATGACCAACGCCATCCTTCCTGAAGCCTGAGAATACACCTTCCACCGGCCTGCAAAGAACAAACCGCCACTCTCCTATCGCCGCTCTCCAAAAATCCCGATAACCCTACTGAATTTCTGTTATACTATAGAAAGGAAAGGACGTATATTATAAATATGTCACGTTAACATGTCAATTCTTGAATCTTTAACAAATCAAAAGAGCAATCCAATTTGTGAAACCGTGTTCGTTAATGGAAAGAGTATAACACGGATTCCGTGGAACGATATTTTTGGCGAATTAATTTCACGTAGCTTAAGGCAAGTTACTTTGACGAATTAAGGAAAGTTATTTTTTGGCGAATTACTTTGACGCAAGTTCCGTTCACCAACATGCGACATAAAGCTTAAGGCAGAGCAATTCGCTGAAAACCCTATCGGGTTGAGAGAGCGAGTCAGCCGTGGGAAGCTCAAGTTCAACTTCTTCCTAGATATGTGAATGGTTTTATCAATTAGTGAAATCTTGGTGTGAATTTTCAAATTAATAAAAATAAACCTATATCGTCATTTTTAAGTTGTAAAAATTATGTTAAAAAAATAATATTTGTTCGATCGTGTACGCCTTAATTGTCGCTGCTCATTTCGTATGTTATTGGCCATTTCAAACACGTTTTGCTTTTGTCAATATAAAAATATAAAACTGGTAATTACTCCGTAGGCGTTTTTTAAATGAAGTCGGGTTTCATATTCACTAGATTCTATGGCACTCTGACAAATCAATACCCACCACGTGTTTATTAACCTGTATAACCTGAGTTTGAATATGTAAGCTGTGGTTGGTGATCGGATGTCACGGCGAGCAATATATAGTATGCAGCGCAGCCGCCAGTGCTGCATTCAATACTGCGCTGCATACTATCTATTGTTCACCGGATGTCACTACGCCCGTCCTTGAATACCCGTAACCTAGCTATAATTTAATGTTTTTCTTTGAACCTCACCATCAATGGCTGCGCACGCACTGTTAATCGTGGTACGTTGTGGTGTTGTCACTGGCAGATTGGACGTTGTCTACATCATAAGAGGGATAAGATATCGGCAGTTAGCCAGAGACTCGATTGGCATTCATATTTTTAAATAAAGAAGGCAATTCATTTTCGTTTTTATTCCAATTTCCGGCCCAATCCATTCAAAGGGCGCAGCAAGGTGACTCCTGCCCTGTGTTATAGCATTCTTAAGTTTAGATTGCCTTCCAAAAAGATACATCCTCAAGGCTGAACGGAGCCATATTTAGCAATTGATTTCCATCTGTTCATCATTCCTGGATTAAAAGCATAACAGTTCTGCTTTGGAAACATCCTATTCAATCTCTAGCTAAGTCTGCCAGTCATAATGAAGCATACTGTTTCGTTTTATTTACTAAACTGTTTCGTTTCATTTACTTATCATGAAAGCAGAAATATGGACCATGGTGTAGCCCTTTATGTGTCGGTTACAGAAGCAGGCTCTTTCATGCAATTAGAATTTGAGAAACAGAACAAAAACTTTGAAAAAGAAATTAGTATCCTTGAATCCTTTAAAAATGTTTGTCGCGTTCTATTGAAAATCACCCCTCAATGCGAGACCCCGATTTCAAACAATACTTGATTATTTCCCCTACGTACTCCATTGCCCTGACCTGCCCGTATTTGAGTCCATTTGCTTTTCCAAACCCTATAGCCAATTCCGATCGCCCACCCAACCCCATGAGCACCACCACCCGCTTTGCTGGCAGCAAATACATCTCTGCACAAAAAGACAAGCCACGTCCATGTCCCTCACTCTGTCCGTTTCCACCCCTCTTTTTCTTTTACTTAAGTCGTAATATTCTTCTTTTTACCAGTAATCATTTTCTAGAAATGAAACCATTATGCTTGCAGCATGACCCCAGCGCCATCGTCATGATTGAAGATCAGACGTCCTGGTGATTGTCCCCCAATGAGCTGGATGATCATGGCGTCCACATTATCATAAATGGGATGTTTGTAGATAAGACAGAAGGGAATGGAAAATATATTTGACAGATTCATAACATTTTTTTTTGCTAATAGGGTATTCCGAATATATTAATGGTAATTGTAATATCTTGATTATTTGTTTCTTTTAAAGTAAGTTTGGTCTGAACACAACATTATTTGTTCTTGAAGATAAGATTTTCAGTGTTAAAATTGCATTTTTTATTGCAGAAATGGATTTGGGACTTAGATTACCCTTGAGGCACCCAGAGTATGTAATTCCAATCACTAAAAACAACCCTTTGGACAATTTCTGCTGGACTTTGCCCATTTCCGCTGGATTTTGGCCAAAAAACTCGCAGGATTTTAGGTGCAAATGGTCTAGGGTTTAGCTTACTCCTCGAATTTCTAATAAACTCCTTTGAACTCCTAATAAATTCGTGTGAACTCATATGATAAGTGTATTTAGTGGCACTTAGTCAAACTCCATTTAGAAGCTATGACTTGAGATAACTCAGAGGTGTTATATTAAATGCAATAGCTTTATATTAACATTTAAATTAATTATTAGATATAACTATTAGCTTAACTCCTATGATGATACACCTATGAGCTTAACTTCAACTATGAGCTTAACAACCATAAATTAAGTAAATTAAGTGGTTGTTATATTAAATTAGATACAAGTAATTGACACATTCTTTAAAGAAAAAAATGTTCAATATATTAGATATCTGGGTGTTCTTCAGAACATATTATTCTTATTAATATCGTTATTCATAATATTAATACTATTAAAATGTATTCAAACCAAATCATATGTATAACAACAAGTAACAATTAATTTTTTAGTCTTTCCAATCATTAAAACTATATTTAATGAAAAAACTTACAAAAAACTAGATTTTTTTTTCAAATATAATTTTATTTTAAAATTTTAAAATTTTAAAACTATATTTAATGAAAGAACTTAGGAAAAAATAGATTTTTTTTCAAATATAATTTTGATTATTTTTATTTTTAAATTTTAAATTTATTTTAAAGATTAAAAAAAAAACATTTCGAATGACCTCAACCACAATGACAAGTAAAACTAAATTTTCAACGAAAACTCCCTTATTCTTAATTTTGCTTCGAATATATTAAACTAAAATTTCACCATGGATTTAGCCTTTTTAATGAATGAATTCATGGAATGTATTAACTTTTCAATGACAATGCCATCTAGCCGCCTAAAATATTATGATTCTTTTATTTTACTTTATATGATACGGAAGCAAAATAATTTTCTTTTATTTAATAAATAGGAAAGCTAAGTGAAGTGGAGGACTATTCCACAAGCCTTTTATAAGCAAAACATAAGTGGCTATAGATTTTTTAGCTAAGCTAAGGGACTATTGCATTAGACTCAAATAATTAAAACAGAAACAACGACACACTATTCAAGAAGCCGCAGAGATTTTAACAGAAAAGCATAAGAGGCGGGGCAAGTTTAGGCATGCAGAGAGTATTCCAATAAACAAACAACCAGTTCTTATGGTCTTCAGAGCCTCTAAGAGGAAAGTGCATTACAGTGATCGAAGTTTTTTTTTTAACAGATTTGGGGGCATCCAGAATGGAAAAAAGGTATAGAGGCATGGCTTGCAAAACAACTTTCACAAGGATTAAGCGACTTGGGAGATTGAGAGAACGAAAGGTTCAGCAACTAAGTTTTTTATTGAATCGATCCAAAAGGTCTTTCCAGGAGACATTTCTAGTCAAGGAATCTGTCAGAGGAGCGCAAGATATTTAACAAGAAGATGTCCCTATGAGAATTCAAGAATGCATAGGATATTGCGCTTCATGGTTTGGCAGGTATTGAAGAAGTACATTTGGGATTTTTCTTTATTGATATCAAGACCACTAGCCATGAGAAAGGTGTTGAGGAAAATTTACTTGAGAGCTTTTGCTTCCTGCACCGAAGAGTTACCCAAAAGCATGGTATCATCAACAAATTGTTGATGGGATTGAGGCTCCATTCCAATATGAGGGGAGAGGCCTTTAAGATAACGGTTGAGAATTTTGGCTTTGAGAAGACGACCCAAGCCTTCCATCATAAGGCTAAAAAGGAAGGGGAGAGAGGATCTCCTTTTATGATGCCCCTAGAAGGTTGGACGGTATCGGAGGGAGTACCTTTGATAAGAATGGAGAAGAAATAGGTAGAGGTTAGGGTGAATATCTAATTAACCCAATGGTTACAAAAGCCAAAGGCCGGAAACATTTTCTTCATGAACGTACAATTGAGTCTATAAAAGTATTTGGGGAGGTCAATCTTGATTAGCATCCCAGTATTTTTGGTAATTTTGAGTGAATGAATGATTTCATGGGAAAGAATGTTTCCATCCAAGATTTGTTACCTTCCACGTATCCATATTTCTCCTTGGAGATGAGACCATGTAGAAGTGGATTAAGCCTATTGGCAATTATTTTTGTGATAATTTTGAAGATAACATTGCAAAGAGTGATGGGTTAGAATTTACCTGGATAATTTGACCTGTTTTTGTTAGGGATGAGCATGGGGGCTTCACTTGTTAACCAATATCCTATCACGTTAGTTCATATTGTGGGTTTTAAAATTATTAAAAATTGAACCAATATATTGCAGGTATTGGGGGATGAGGGGTTTAAGGTGGGGGTCGATAGGTAGGGGTCGGTAGGGTGGTTTTAAGGATTGAGGTATAAAAAGGGGTGGGGAGGAGGTTTTAAGTATTGGGAGGGGGTTTCAACAAAAAGAGTTTGGGTCAATATCTCTGGAAATTAAGGGTATTCTTTAATATCCCATGATCGCACGTGCTATGTGAGATGTTCACTAAGTGAAGTCCCCGTGGGGATGAAGGAGAGGAAATTTGAGTTGAAAGCTTTCAAAAATTTCCTCGATTTTCATGAATCTTCAACAATGTCCAAGACCTCGTCTTTGATGGTGTGCTAGTAAGCATGGAAGAAGTTGGTTGTAAAGCCATCTAGGCCTGGGTCTTTTTCGTTTTTCAGTTTCTTGACTACCTCCTCTAGCTCTGGCATTTCAATGGGTCGTAGGTCTGTAGAAGGAGTTTATTTTGCTATGGCGTCACAAGGGTGGCGATGTTCTCCAGGATTCTTTCCAACACTATATTTCTTTCATCTCTGGTTCTTTCATTGATTGTTTGAAGTGGTATGTGAGAATGTTTCTGATTCCTTCATGCGTTTTCGCTATGGTGCCATCTTCGGCTTTTAGGCGCATAACTTTTTTGGTCTGTCGATGTTGTATCGTTGCTTTGTTGAAAAAGGACGAGTTCCTTTCCCCCTCTTTGAGCCAGATATTTCTAGACTTATATTTCCATAGGAATTATTCCAGTTTTTCTCTAGTATCCAACACTTCATGTAGGTTCCTCTCTTCAATTTTAATGGAATTCGTGTATTCCTCTTGCATGATGGTTCTTTGAAGATCAACTAGCTGGATTTTAATCTGTAATTTCTCTAGATGAATGTTTCCAAAATGCTCTTTATTCTAGACTTTTACTTGCTCTTTGATATATTTTAGCTTTTGTTGAAACTTTTACATGGGAGTTTCGTCTGGAGATTGAAATTAATTCGACCATTGTTGAATGAGGGGTTGGAAATCGGGGTGGGAAATCCAATTTTTTTAATCTTAAGGGTATTCTCAAGTGCTACCCTATTTTGCACCAGTTAAGATTGATGCGCTAATGGTCCGAGCATGCCGCGGGGAGAACAAGGGTCATTATGTCTTCTTCTCATGTTAGAATTGATTCTGATATAAGGAAGCAGTCCAGCCTGGAGGCAATATGTCGATCCCCAAAGCGTTTGTTGTTCCAAGTGTATAGACTATTGCGTGCTAATATAAACCAGAGCTCATAATTGTTGATCAGGATATCAAAGTCAATATTTGAGTTACTAAGGGTGTGGAGTCCTCCCTTTTTTCCTTGATATTTAGAATGTGATTGAAGTCTCCTCCAAGTATCCATTGTTTTTTCCACACCCAATGATTCAACCTTTGCAATGAATTAAGGAATGCATGTTTTTTTGCAAGCACAAAGGGCCCATAAATATTGGTGACAACACCCTTGAAGTTGGTGCATAGGATATGAAACTCTGCTGAGATGGTGAATCTAGTTTCCCTGAAATTGGAAAGACAGATTTCGAGGGGATTCCATATTATGCCAATACCTCCAACTTCCCCTATAGCATCAATTGCTATCGAATCATTATGTTTCCATATTTTTCTAGCCATGGATTTGAAGTTATCTTCGGAACATTTAGTTTCTTGTATGAACATTACCGTTGGTTTTTCCGTTGCAATTTTCCTTCTTAATAGTGATTTTTTGTGAGGCACACTACAACCCCTGATATTCCAGGATATGAGCTTCATTGCAAAGGTTTGCAAGGTATGGAGAAAGTTGCCTCCATGGATGGAAACTTCCCTGAAGCGACCAAGTTTTTCCCTATGTCCTTGATACACTACTGATTGTTTCTTCTTCCATGGCTTTCATTGCTGGTTTTTTTAATGACTTCGTGGATTTTGGCACCAAATTTTTTCGTACCTATTCCAAGCGTTTTTGTTTTCATGGTTTTAATGATGGATTCCTTAGGTAGGACCACTTGATATGAGGGAATAATCCCTTTTCCCAGGTCTTGAACAATTTTTTCCAAATCGTAAATATCTAGATCTCCCGGATCCATATCATCAGTGTCGTCCTCCACCATATTCATGCTTGTTTGCTACTCCAAGGGGTTTTTCTGGGATGGATATTTTACTTCATTGTCTGCTTCTTGTTTATTTCCCTTGCCGTGGAATTCACAGTGTGTCAAGGTTTTCCTACACATGCTCATGTTGTAATACATCAAAAGTGTTATAGGAAATGGGTTTATTGTTTACCTTTGGTCCTTGGTTTCATTTTACAGTTCTTTTTTTCCTGCTACTTTAGTGAAGCCCTTGACATCCTTCACCTCTTTCCCTTTCTGCAAAATAGTTGGGTTGTTTCCAGGACGATCTATAAACATGTTCCCATGCTCATGACATTGCCTACATCTAAATGGTATGTGTTCATAGTCCAAAAGTTGGAACCAGTCCTCATCATCCCAACTCATATTTATGCCTTCAGGTAAGTCCTTTGTTATGTCCATATAAACACATATGTGAGCATATGATGTCTATCTCATTCTTTTGGTCTGCTCTGCTATTTTGAAAAATTCTCCTATTGTGTTTCCCATGGCCTCCAAGATGCTCTCGTGTTAGTACTTCTAAGGAAGGGAATATAGCCTAATCTAATCGGGACATAGGTCAGATCCTATTTTTATGGACTGAACCTCTCTTTCCGAGGTGTTAAGAAGATTCCAGCTGAGTTGAAGAAGTACGGTCCTCCTTCAAATATTATGTTGATGTCCTCATGGTTTAGTAATACTATGGTGAAGAATCCCTTTTCCCCCAAATGAATATCGTAATGTCCCAGTGGTTTCCAGGTTACATTTATCCACCACAGAAGAGATTTCTCTGAGGGCCAAATCCCTACAAATTTTCCAAAAAGGGAATGATACTTCATGTGTTGTATGTGTGATCTGATTCCTTTTGCATATTTGCAGGGTGGATATATCTTTTTCCTTCACGATACATTTTCTAGTGATATTCATGGTTTATGTTCCTTGTGCTTTCCTATTTTACCCTTTGCGTTTTCCTTTTATTCTTTCATTGGTCATGTTTTATGGATCTACCATAGGGTTTCTCATCCTCAAATCCATTTGGGAGGGGTTCAAAACCCCTCCTTTGGATTCCCCCATCATCTTACCTATACTGCCAATGTATGGGATTCTTCCATTGCAGAATATAGGGGTGATTCGTATTCAGTGTTGTGTGCTGAAACCCTAGTTAAAAACCCTCGTAGACCTCTATCTTCCCAGATTGTTCAACTGCACCTTTTGATTCAAGAACTGTAATTTCATCCATAATTAAAGAATTGTTATTAAAGTTTGATCTTCGGTTTCATCTATTGATAATATAGTAAGTGGTTGATCATAGGTTTTTTTTTAACCACACTATGTAAATGGTAATCTACTAATGTATAATTAATAAGTTGTTTTCTATCATTATTGTGATTATATGTCTCTATTATAAATACCATGAATTATTGGATTTCATTATTTTGTGATTTAGATAGTAATGGAATACCCTCTTAACACGTATATACTAAGGCCATTATATGAGGGAACCTTGTACAAAAGGTTATGGTAGTTTTTCCTCTTTGTTTAAAAAAATATTTGAAAGAAAAAAGTTTAATTTTTCATGGTAATGAAATAATGTTGAATGCTATAGTACTTTCTCTGAATTCATAGCATTATTCAACTTGATCTTATTATTGTCATGAGATTATCTGAAGTAAGAGTTTGCCACTCTAATTTAGTAATGTGTTAGCATAATCATGGTGAACCATGCTCCTAATAGGTTTAGATGTGTTGGATGCAAGTTTGGTAATTTTAAGGTTAATATGTATAGTCGTTTGAGAGATGGGTTAATTGCATATTATTGCAGAGCATGCTTTCCATTTGATTTAGGGATTAAATATTATATATTGAATTATGAGTTGGATCCTTATGTTCCATCTACATGAGAATGTAAATGTAGTGATTCGACTTACATATTTAGTTTGATGTAGTTGATAAAAAAAAATTACCCCATTTCCCTAAAATCACCATGTGGAAATTGGGTATGTTACAACCTTGCAAAACTTTCAATCGATAGACAAAACGAAGCAAAGACATAGAGATCCATTGTTCTCCATATATGCTTCACCAAGCAAAGGAAACCATATGGCTACACTATTTTTCCAACTTTCTTTATTGGATTACTATTTTGAGATGAAATGCACATACCCATGAAATTGACGCCAACGAAGAAACTGTTGACAGAGGAAGCAAACGACATATCCTGCTTAGCACATCTAGGGGACCATGCATAGTGACAAAATGCAATTTACATACCCATGAAATCGACACCAAGGAAGAGGGGTCCGAGAGTGGAAGCAAACTACATAATCCCTCGCCACGAACAAGAACACATCCTCAGCAATGGCACACGAGGAATTTCAAATAAAGCACGCACTAACAAAGAAACACAACAAAAACATCCCGAAAGAAAGACAACAGATCCACCACTAGAACCAAACATCCAAGAGCGAATAATCCACACATGAATGCATCCTAACTCAAAAACAATAACAACAGAAGAAACCCAACATCTACACCCCACTTTAATACCAATCCCCCCAATATACACAAGCCACAAATCTTCTAGCGAACATCCATTGCACCACCTAAAGAAACAATGATTTGTAACATACCCAATTAAACCAACATTAAAACCTGATGTGCCCAAATTAATACAACTATCAAATGGAATTGTCATTAAGAAAATGCGACCCACAACATAGCTTGTCGTAAAAACGACATCAAAACCAACCACACAACAAACGACCATGATAAATAGTTCAAGACAATGAGCAACAACCATTGTATAGAGCACACACACCAACCTAAACCCCAAAATCTCCAAATTTTGGTGACAACACCAAAGAATAAATTGCATCGACACAAGCACCAAAGCAAACATCGCATCAAAACATTTATTACCTATTGACGAAGGAGCATCGCCAACGCCTAGGAAGTGACTCTCAAGGAAGGCATCATATCATGCTAGCCCACCACTGATTGACAACCAAAAATTGATTATCAAAAATAACATTTTCAGAAAAATAAAATACAACTTAACTTTATAATCTGCAAATATTTCAAACACAAATGCTAGGCTAATTAATAACTCTCCATTTACTATAGATGCCCCCATCAAAGACATAAAAAAAATTTAAAATACAAAGACAATTCTATTTACCCGAATGAATAGTGTTAAGTGAAATATAAAGTAAAAATTTTAAATTTTAAATGTAAAGACAATTCTATTTACCCAAATGAATAATGTTTAACTGAAAATATGAAGTAAGAACAATTTGTTTTATTATGTAAATATAGTAGAATTAAGAAACTACCACGATTGGATTGGGAAGCATCTATCAAACTGTAATTATATGTTAGAATTTAGCACAAAGGTTGTGGAAGAGTTATCATGATTACACCAGAACGGGCTAAGATTTTTTTTTTTTTTTTTCAGTAGAAAAAGTACCAGACCTTGATATTCAGAATTGAATCAAAGGACATCATATACAATCAACCTGCACAGGCTATCCGATCTGTTGTGTAACACATACATTTGGGAGCCCCTCTAATCACTATAGAAATAGTGATACATCCCATTCTGTCAAGTCCATGAGCAGAAAAAAAACAAAAAGCCTACCAAGGGCAGGCTTTCATCATCATTCCTGAAAACAGGTAAGAAGTTTTTGCTGAAATCAAAGATCATACATGACCACGAAGCTTACTAGTCCTGAGAATAACAAGAAGGCCAGGAGTCTCTTTAATGTCAGCTAGGATCTGGTACAACATAAACAAAATGTATCTGTGCCAAAAAAACGAGAAGAGAAAGAGTCCTGGAACTAAGTTTAAAAAAGCTGATAGTTCCCATGATCAATGATCATTCCATCCAAAGATTTTGAAAAGTTCCCAAAACCAAGATCTAACAATAGAGCCTTTTTTGAGAGACTGTCAGCCTGCTCGTTATGCTCATGATAAATATGCTTGCTGGTCAAAGGAGGAATAATTTGTAGCAAGGACCTAATGTCCTTACACCAGTGACTCAAGTGAGGAGATTTTAGTGATGCAGTCCTATTTTCCTAAGAAATAATGACAAGGGAGTCACCGTAAATAGTACTAAGAGGGATCCCCAAATGTTTTGTCACTGCAAGGAGAGCCCAAAGAGCCAGGAGCTCAGATCTGGTGTTTGTGCTTCTGCCACAACCCATAGTGAATTTAATAGTGTGTGAATCACTCAAGAGAAGCACAAATCCTACTCCCCCAAGGTTCCCAGCAGCTGCCCCATCAAAAAATCCGCAAGGGAAGAAGAGCTAAGGATGAGAGCCAATACATCTGTTTTTTTTATTTTTTTTGGTACAGGAAAAAGATGCATTAGCGCTTCAAATTGATGAAGGATAGAGTAAACAGAGGGCTGTTTATTGTCAAAAATACAATAGTTCCTTAGTTTCCAAATACTCCAAAAAAGGAAGAGGGGAAAATAGCTAATCGCTGAGCCAACAGAAATGCTATTGAACCAAAGTTCAAGGAAAGACCTGACTGTGCAATTATTTGAGGGAATTCCAAATTTCTCACAGAAAACTAAAAAGACTCTTCTTGAAAAGGTACAATCGATGAACAGATGTTGGATCGAGTCTTCACCCATCCTGCAGAGAATGCAAATACATGGACCCTGTCTACCATGGCATAACGGGCTAAGATTACTCACAACCTCTTTTTTCTTTCTTTCTTTGTTTTTTTCTTTTTTTTTTCTTTCTTTCTTTGTTTTTTTAAGAGCGTGTGATTGTCATTTTACAATAATTTTTAAATTTAGAAAAGAACAAAAATTATATAAATAATAAATAAAAATATAATAAATAAATAGAAAATAAATCTAATTATAATCTAATTAAAAAATAAATTTTGAACAAAGTTAAAAAGTGAATTTACATTATTAAATGATCGTATGTCTAAAGAGTTTGACCATTGCAATGTAGAAATAGTTAATATAGGGTCTTGAATCTATTTTTGCAATAAAAAATTGCAATTTCAACACTAAAAATCTTATTTTCAACAACAAAACATGTTGCCAGATTCTGGCCAAGCTTGTTGAAAAAGGCGCAAATGTTCTAGAGTTTAGCTAACTCCGATAGCTAAACTCTAGGCCATTTACCCCTAAAATCCAACGAGTTTTTTTGGCCAAAATTCGACGGAAATTGTTCAAATATTAGTTTTTAGTGATTGAAATTACATAATCGTGGTGCCTTAGGGGTAATAGAGGGTCTTGAATCCATTTCTACAATAAAAATTGCAGTTCCAACACTGGAAATATCATTTTCAACAACAAATCGTGTTGCCGGCCAAACTTGTTGAAAAAGGTGCAAATAGTTTAGAGTTTAGCCAACTTTGATCACAATAGATTACAATTTATAATGAAGAAATTCTATATCACTGAAAATTAGAAATGTGTTTTCTTAAGCAAATCATGTTTCCAAAATCAATGAGAATTCTTTGTATTGTCATTAAGTTTCAATTTATTTTTTCCACTCTTTACTTCTTCAATTTTTAAATTAATATTTTCTGAAATGATTGCAAGTCACAAGAATAACTGTAGCATGGCATTGGGCTTTGAACTCAAACAATGTGCCCTGTAGAGTTATGCACAATCTTATCAAATGACAAAGGAATGTATTTATCTAGGGAATACAAGAATTATATAATTTATATCAAGCTCCAATCATTTGTCATTTAGACAATTAAAAAAACACATGACACTTGTAAGAATGAGTATAAAGATTGTGACATTAAAGTAAGGACTTGGCTAAACACTAGACCATTTGCACATTTTTTGGCAAGTTTGGTCGAAATCCGACAACACGATTTGTTCTTGAAAATCAGATTTTTAGTGTTGAAATTGCAATTTTTATGGCAGAAATGGATTAAGGACCCTCTATTATCCCTAGGGCACCAATATTATGCAATTTCAATCACTAAAAACTACTATTTAAACAATTTCCACCAAATTTTGACCAAAAAACTTGTCGAATTTTGGGTGCAAATGGTCTAGAGTTTAGCTTACTCCTATTGTGATCGAGGGAAATAAATGGAAACAAAATGAGAATTTTATGTAATTTGCTTAAGAAAAAACATATCTATATCTCTATGATATATAATTTATTTATTATAAATTATAATCTATTGTGATTGGGGAAATAAATAAAAACACAATGAGGATACATAAAATTCTCTTTGATTATAGAATGGAGTTTTAATTGGCTTACATAAAAGCATTTCGATGTTGTTTAATAAAGAGTTTATCCATTACAAACTATACTCTACTATGCTTTGTTTAACATATTAAGAATTGTGCTTAACTTCCAATTTGGTTATATTTATTTCCTTCTGGATTTGAAACCCTCAACATCCTGGAGTATATTGAATCATATTCTAATAGATTAAGCAAACGGATTTCTTATAGCCTATGCAATGGTAGTTTGTTAACCCATCTTGCCATATTTGATCACTAGACTTATACATGGTTGTGTCTCAGTAATTTATTGCAGAACAGCCTCTTCATCATGAATTTCATACCAGGAAATATTTCTAAGCTATTTGCATTGTATTACCTTGATAGAAAAATCCATGGAACTATACCTTCTTACATGGGACAAGTTCGAGTATACCTTCTTCCTTGGGATATTTGAACTTTATTCATTTCCTCATTTTAGACAACAATATCAATGGTGTCATTCCTTCAAAAATAGGAGATTTGATTAACCTAGGAAAACTCGATATGAACCACAATAATCTCATTAGAACTGTTCCTTGGAGGTTTTTAAATCTCAACGAATCCTTAAAAAATAAACAATTTCATTGATTTTGTAGATCTCAAAGGAAACTAATTGTTGGAAGGAACCATGTAGCTAGCTATTGGCCCTCCCGTGTGATGTTGTTGACAAGTTAACCTTGCCCATGGGTGTTGGATTCTACTAAAAATGTATACAAAGACACTACATATATATCAAAAGTTGAATATATTTATAAGTTAGACATTAGAGAGAATGCTCCTGCATCATGCATCATGCATCATATAGATGAATTCATAAAATGTATTCATTAAATATAAACCCAATAAGGAAATTTCATCGTATATTTAAAAATGACCAAATTTCTTCCATTAAATCATATAAGTTTGTTTTATTTCAATCCGCTAATGCTTATCTATTTAATTATTTTTCTTTTGAAAAATAATTAAAATATTAATTCCTAATCAGTAAAACATCACATTTTATTTCCATTTATAATCATAGCTTTGTTACAACAAATTTACATGAAAATATATGACTATTCTGGTCAACACGAAAATGAGGTCTATATGTTTGACACAGTTATAATCTTGCATTACTCTTACATTACATTTTAGACAAAGGAGCCTCTACCTGGTAATGTAGAACTTCTTTTTACATAATTAAATCATAATTAGATATCATAAAATAAAGTAGTTATAATATAATGGTAGCAAACCATTGAGATAAAAGGTGACCAAACTCTTCCTATAAAATCACTTCATTGCAATAAAAATGTATTTTGAGTTCATTCTTATTATGAGTTAATTTTTATTATGTTTGTAATAACATAAAATTAGATGAAATCTAAATTTTATTATTTTTAATGACTTCATTATAATACAATTTAATAAATAATTTGTTTTAAGTGAGTTATTTTTATTAAGTTTTTATTATTTTGGTGTATTTACAAATTTATCAACATTTTATGTAAAAGTAAACTAAAAATAATAAAATTTGAATTCAAAATTATAGTTAGTTACTTTTAAAAAAAAGATTACATATAAAACTTTATTGTGTAAATAAAATTACTAAATTAATAACAAATTTTTCTTTCCAAACAAAAAAACCCAAAAATAAGAGTTGTACCAACAAAACTCTTCAAAATGAAATATAGCCTATAATTTTAGGGTTATCCCTCTTATTCCTAAAAAGCATAATTATCTCCTGTGGTATATTATTCAATCCATAAAACATTATATGAATCAATTTTATAATAGTTAAAAAAATAAATTCTTAATAGTCCATATGTAGAAAAGACTTTTTCTTTTCCATAGAAAAAAATCGTAACTTTATTAAAAAGTTACATTCATCAGATAGACCACTATCTTTATCAGATCAATGTCCATTTCCTCAAAATGTACAGCATAAAAAATGCATATTACAATAGGTAATATTTGATTTGAAATCAAATAATATCACCCCACATATTCAATAGATAGTTATACTACCTTCAAAAAGAAAGTAGTATAAACCCATTCATTACAACCAAAAGGCAGGTATCAAAAACTATGATAGATTTATATATCATCTAATTTAGTTTGTATAAACATTCAAATAACTGTCAAAACAAACTTATCTTATGACTGTCATATACTGTCATATAACTATAACCATAAACAAGAAATCATCAATATGAGCCTGTCCAAAAAACTGTATGAACCTGTCACTGTCCATACTATCCACATTATTCAGTAAGAACTAATCTGTCCCGTAAGTATTGTCCAAAAACTAGCATCATAACGGACTCAGAAAAACAAAGTCAAAACAACATCATTAACTGTCAAGAAAAAACAGATGGATCAATGTAGTGCTCCATAGTCTAGTGAAAAACCCCTCCACCAGT
The DNA here is from genome assembly GCA_001517045.1 of Pseudotsuga menziesii. NCBI lineage: Eukaryota > Viridiplantae > Streptophyta > Pinopsida > Pinales > Pinaceae > Pseudotsuga > Pseudotsuga menziesii. The sequence goes on along the minus strand of LPNX010420182.1, from coordinate 28,902 downwards.
CAGAGGCAAATAACTTAAAAAATATGAAAAGTTTCATAAGTGTCAGTTCCTCTATATTCTAGGATTTTCTAGTGTCCTTCAATCACATTATCACCTACATTAGCTAAAGCATCAGCTTTAGTATTCTGTTCCCGGTAAATATGCTTGTAATCGACTTTGACAAGAAAATTAGATATTCTAATCACCTCCTGAAGGACTTGAGTAAGAACAATATTATTGATCTTGAACTTATCGGTTACCCAATTGATCACCAACTGAGAATCCCCAAAAATCTGCAAAGATTGAACAGCCTGCTTTAAAGCCAAAATGATGAGCAATTTTAAAGCTAAAAGTTCGGCATAATTATTGGTTCCCAACCCCAAACCAGCAGAGAATGTAAAATAGTGCTCATCAGATATATACAGAATGCCTCCTGCCCGACAGGTCTGTGGGATTTCAGCTGTCGAACCATCAAAGAATCCCCAAGGAGCTGATTTGTCAATTTGTTCCATAACAACCATCCTTAAATTCACAACTCTGTTATCCAAGGGATATGCATTCAGTAAACCCAAACACAAAGACGTGACCAAATAAGACTTAGGTTGAATATCTTCAAAACAACATTGATTCCGAGCCTTCCATATAAACCAAGAAACAATAACAAGTAAGGATCTATACCTGGCCTCAGCATGCAAAACCTAGTTTTGAACACAATCCAGTATAGTTATTCCATTCCAGAAATTGTTATATCTTAACTTATCCTCAATTTAAGACCAAACCCTTCTACTGAAAGAGCACTCGAAACCAATATGAGCATTAGTTTCAGAATCCATATTGCACAAATAACACCTACCGGGACCTTCTCTACCTTTTTGACATAAATTGTCCCAAGTTAATGCTTTCCCTGAAAAAAAAAACCAGCAAAATAATTTTGATTTAAGTACACACTGAATTTTCCAAAGCCATTTCCACCACCAGAAACATTCCATCTCATTTCTAGAATGAATAAGATGAAAGTAGCCAGCTTTGGGAGTATACTTACCAGTTTTAGACAGGCTCCAAATCATTTGATCTTCCTCATTTGATATACGAACATGGCTAGTTGTCAACAGTGCAACATAAGAGTTCCAGATAATAATTTCCTACTCATCAAAACCAATGAGATAAGCATTCAGCCAACCCTGTTCCTGTAGTAAAGTTGTCCCAATACAAGCAATATCTCTTAATACAAAATATCCTTCATTATGAAGTTTAACAATCATGGACACTGGTAAATTATGTCTCCGTTTGCATCCAAGCCATGGGTCAATACCGATACGTGCCTCAGTACCAGTCCCTATTCTCCACACAAGTGACTGACCAATGCGATCAAAATACCAAAGTACTGCTTTCCAACAAATGGAAATGCCTTTTTTTTTCTTCACATCACTCCTTATCCAGTCAAGTAAAGATAAGGCTGAAATGTACTTCTGTATAGCAATATGCACCCAAATTCCTGTGCCATTAATCAAATTCCACACATTCATAGTAGTAAGAGATTTTGCAAAAAAGGTAGGTATTTTCAGACCCCAGCCTCCCAAATACTTGGGATTGGCCAGATCCTTCCATGAAGACCATGGTAGTTTAGAAGCCTCTCCACTACCAGACCATAAGAATTTGAAACATAACTTTCTGATTCTTTCAAGAATTCCCACAGGTATCCAAAAATGCATCCAGTAAAGAATGGCCTCAAGAACTGCCTTAACCAAAATAAGTTTTTTTCCTTTGGATAACCATCTAAAACTCCAGTTCTTAATTCTCTTTTCCACTTTGGTAATGAGCCAATCCCAATCTTTCAAAAGATATCTGCAGGGTTTTAAATAAAAACCAAGATATTTCATACCCATCTCAATATTTTCAACATTAAAAGAGAAAATATTCTGAATAGAAATCAACTCACAATCTTGCAACCAAGAAAAATAAAAAGAAGATTTATCCTCATTAATAATCATACCAGAGGCTAAATAAAATACCATCAAAACCTCATAGAAAGTTGATAAAGACTGTTCAGAACCATCTGTTACCAATATAATATAATCCACAAATAAAATATGGGACAGAGTGATATTATTGCCAAAAGAGATACCCTGTAGGGCCCCACTAAAATGTATTTTATGTATGTACCTGCTAATCCTTCTACCACAATCATAAAGAGTAAAAGAGCCAAAGGGAATCCTTGTCTAAGCCCCCTTCCAGATCTAAAAAAAGAAGATGCCACCCCATTAATAAGAACAACAAAAGAAACAGAAGTAATACTGCTCATCACCCATGTAATAAAAGGTACAGAAAATCCCATTTTATCCATGATTACCCATAAATATGTCCAATTTACCCGATCATATGCCTTTGATAAATCAATTTTTTAAGTACAACAGATTTCAAGCCCTTAACATGGATTGAATGTAAGCCTTCCCGAATTATACCAACTGCTTCATGAATCTGTCTACCAGGCAAAAAACCAAATTGTTCCTTGGATATAACTCTACCCAAAATATTTTTAATTCAAGTAGAAATGATTTTACCAATAATCTTATATATAAAATTACATAAAGATATTGGTCTAAAGTCATTAAATGACTTAGGACAATCAAACTTGGGAAACAAAGCAATAAAGGTGGAATTAAATACAGCAGGGATCTTCCCACTGATTCTGGAAAATTCAACAACCCTTAAAAGATCCCTTCCCAATACCTAAAAAAGAGCCCTATACACTTCCACAGGGATCCCATCAGGACCAGGACTCTTATCATTTTTACTAATAGACAGAATAGAATGAATTTCCTCAATAGTAACAAGAATCATAAGATCTAGAATTTCACTATCAGTAATATCAAAAGGAAAATTATCAGCAATATCCAGAATTTCAGGAAGATGTAGATTTGCCTCTTCTTTAGACAAAGTTTCAAAGTGATGTACACTTTCTCCAGCAATAGACTCAAAACCCTCAACAAGATTGCCTTGAGCATCTGCAATCTTCCATATAGAATTTGTATATTTCCTGTGATTCACAAATTTATGAAAGAAAGGGGTTTTATCATCACCACAAAGCAACCAAACAGCCCTACTTTTCTATCTAGCCTCTTTTTCTCTAGATTTCTCTTTCTAGATTCCAGTACATAAAGAGAAGCCTTATCCTCATCAGTGGAAAAACCAAAACCTAACTTAGAGCAAGCTGCCTCTAATAAAAACTCAATCTCTACTAAATCTTTAGTGTCTTGTTCTTTCCTTTTAATAGACCAACAAATAGAAACATTCTTAATCTTTTTGAGATTAGCAGAAAACTGAGATGCAGGAGACAAAACATAATTCACATCAAACACCTTCCAGGTATTTTTTAGAAGAAAAACCAGCTCCTCATGCTCCAACCAATGTGGATTAAACTTGAAAGGAGAATGTAATTTTTTATCATGACCCAAAATCTGTAAAAATACAGGATGATGATCAGATTCTCCCCCACATCCCACTTATTGTCGAAAGAAAAGCTCATGTTCTAGTAGATCAATAGAAATCAACAATCTATCAAGTCTTTTACTAACATTCTCATTCCCAACTCTCTAATTATTCCAAGTAGGAAGATTCACATTAGGCAAGATATCCACCAGACCATAATCATCCAAAAATTTTGAAAAAAAAACAGATAGAAAATCAATCCTGGCCCTATCTCCCCAAATTTTAGAAATCCCCATGGAAAAATTCAGGTCCCCACCAAAAATAATCTTAGTACAGTGAGTACTAATATAATCCAAAAGATTGAACCAGAATCCTTCCCTATCAACATAAGGTCCATATATGTTAATAAAACAAATCTCCATTTGTAATTCAGTAGAATAAAGAGAAACGCATAATCTAGATACCATTGCCCAAGAATTCAAGAAAAGAAGAAAATGATTCCTCCATCCTACTAGCAAACCCTTGGACTTTCCTTTGGCATCCACAGAACAAAAATTCCATCCAGGCAATAATAATTCCATATTATCAGCAAACAGAACCCCATCACCCATAGTTTCTTGTAAAAATAGTACATCCATAGACTGATCAGCAACCAGCCTACATATAGCTAGTTTTTTAGGTTTACTAGCTAAACCCCAACAATTAAGGGTCATAACTATCATATTGAAACCCTACAATGGGTATCCAAAACTCTAAGTACCCCAACATCATCAGAAGAAACAATTCCCTTTACATACTCAATTAACAGAGATGTATCCAATACCTTGGAACTAGATCTCAAAAAGTAACCCGAACCATGTCCTTTAATATCCTTTATAGGTGAAGTAAACCCTAAATCCTTAAGGCTAGACTTGCCAGAAATAAAATCCAGATTATCCAAACCTAGCTTCAGGACATAATTGATAAGGTTTCCCTCCTCAAAATCAACCAAAGTAGTCAGACTCAGAGGTTTTAAAGTCAAATCAAAATGCCCCACATCATCAACCAAATCAGCACAAGTAACAGACATCACAGGTGACAAACGGTTATTTTCATCATTAACAGAAATAAAAGGTATACCCTTATGAACATCAATGGATAAGTCTAAGTCAACAGGTAATTTAACAGGAAAATCAACTGGAAGAAAAGCCGAAGATGCTTCAGGAATTTTAACAAGAAAAGTATCAGAAATATTTACAGGTAAATAAAAAGGAATATCATCATTCTTAATCTGCCAAACACTGTTGGACTTGGGTAAAGAGGACAACTGACTTTTCAAAAAAGGTAAGTGGCAGTGACCTAACAAATGTCCATATTTATGACAACAATTGCATCTAAAGGGCAATCCAACATAGTCCAGAGACTGGGTAAAAACAGTATCTCCTTTCTTAATGACAATGTCTTCAGCAAGACCATTGCATATATCAATAAAGACCAATACTCTCCCCAAACAGCATATACCAGTTTTTAAAAAATACATATCAGCCTCAAGAGATGTCCCAATAGAATTTCCAATCATCTTAAAAAATTCCAAAGACCAAAATGTGAATGGAAAATTAGGCAGTTTAACCCAGATGGGTAAAGAGTCATACCTCTCTATTTGCGGATCAAATAGAGGCGTCCAACGCTTGAGAAAAAGTCCAGTATTCTCCCATTTCCAATTCCCTTTAAGAACGACTTCCACGTCATCTGGATCCTGAAATTTAAAGGCCAGCCAACCCCTGGGAAGTATGCAAATTTTAGGACAGATTCTAACCTCTCGTGACCAAGAAGTAGAAACCCATCTATGTAAACCATCAGCATTAAATTTCCTTCCACCAAAATGGACCACAAGGGTAAGGGCATTGGTAAGTACAATTTCATTTAAAGAGACATCCTCTCCCACTACCAGAAGTAAAGGTTTATCCAATTTACGCACACATTTACTAGCTTTCTTACCAAATCCCTTCATCGGGCCATTATGCAAAAACGGGTCAACCCTAACATCAACAGAATCATCCAAAATGTCTGACACAGTGGTCTTAATACAGATAGAAGGGATCAAGGGCTCATCAAGCTCTATTGTATTCTGTTCAGGAAAATCAAAACGCCCACTTGAAGGAGAAACAACCGGAGAGGAGCCAATATTCTTACTCCCATTCACCGACAGTATACTCCCAAAACAATCCTCCTTCAAATGAAGACCCAAATCCTTCACATTCGCCCCAGATAGATTATTAAAAGAAAAATCAGAATTCTTCTTGATACCAGACACCCTATCCACCACAAATGGCTGCAAACACTGCAAATCCTTAGAGATCCCCATAGGGAGCACCCTCGAGGAATTGAATACCCAGGTGTTCTGAGGCCAATAGGCTAATGCTTTAGCCTCATGTAAAGTCATCCCTTCACAGGCAGAGATAAAAAGAACCCTAATTCCATAAACCATAGTAGAAACTGAAACCAAAAGGCCCCACCATCAAAATAAGAATCATACCAGCTCAAAAACAGAGCGAGTACAAAACCAAGAAACTGAAAAGAACCCTCCACCCTAAGCTCAGTGCAAAACAAGAACGACTATCAAAGTTTAAATTGCTACCACCACAACAAAAAACACAAATAAACTCCAAGAAAGAAGCCCAATGCAAGACCCAAGGCATAAAAATCACTAGAACTAGTAAAACCAGAACCGCAACCAACCCACGACAAGACATACACAGGAAAGTATATAACCAAATAGAAACAATAAAAATGATCATAGCATTGAAAGCATATACATACCGATACAAATGTCCAACATTAGCATCAGTTGTCCACATCATAGTACCATACAAACTATGGAAGCACCGTCCAAACCACCACAGAATGTCAGATATCAAACACAAAAGTACCAAGCAAAATGCCCCAATCCTTCAACAAACCACGCATCAATCGCAAAGAAATCACCAACAGGAAAGGGATTTACCACCACCCGATAGGAAAGGGAATTTACCACCATAGTCCTTCAATAAACCAAATGAATGTACCATACAAACCTCCACCGGCCTTTAGCAATGAAAGGAGAAATCGCCATGAAATTACCGACAGGAAAAGGGTATTCCTCCACCGAGACACCTCAACAAAAAACCAACAAAAAGCCTTCTAGCAATGTCAACTCCAAAGACAATACAAAACCAAGGCAAAAGACCAGAAATCTGCGTCGGTAAATCACAAAAATCTGCATTGGTAATTTCTCAAAACTTAGAAATACACCATCAAAACCACAACACTCCTCCCAGAGGTCATCTAAAGAAATCAACACATGCCAAGAAAACACCGACAACAGGGTTTTCCACCACCCTATCAACCCCAACAAGAAGAAAAACAACAAGAAAACTGCAAATGAAACTTCCACCAGGAAACAGAAATGCAGTACGCGAAATCCCAAGGAAAGAACCCGATGCCAGTATCAAAAGGGACAATTAACAGCAACCCTGCACAAATCCCTGACCAAATCCTCTGGTATAACGTGTCCACAAATGGAAATCACCAAGTGTAGTCCGTACCTGATACAAAATCACATCCAAAAGTCAAAATAAATGCCCTCCTACGCCTGTATCATGCCACCTATTCAGTCTTCAACACCTTCAATCAATGGAGTACGATCAGACATAAAAGCCACAAATCCTCGCCTGCAAAAGTACGTTCTGTCGCTATAATCCAGCGTCTCTGTCATTACCTTCGCCAAGTGAACCATTGTGTTGCACAGGGTAGCAACAACATCAAAACTCATGTGGAAAAGACTTATGCTTGTGGATAAGAGAGGAACTACTCCTAAAAATCCTTTTAGGATAGGAAATGCTTATAAAAATATTTAAAGGATATATAAAAATAATGCCCCAATCACGTGGCCACATTGGTAAGTATTTTGCATTATAAAATATTAAATTTCATATAATAACTTGTCAAATTCTATATGGGTTGTTTGATCATTCAATAAATTGGACATATGCTTTTGTAAACTAACCACATTTTTGAGTATTTTACGTAATAATAATAACCTGTTCAATTCCAAATGAGAGTGTTTGATCATTCTATAAATAGACATATGCTTTTGCTTGTTAAATTCTATATGGGGTGTTTGATCATTCAATAAATCGGACATATGCTTTTGTAAACTAACCGCATTTTCAAGTATTTTACGTAATAATAATAACCTGTTAAATTCCAAATGAGAGTGTTTGATCATTCTATAAATATACATATTCTTTTGCTTGTTAAATTCTATATGGGGTGTTTGATCATTCAATAAATCGGACATATGCTTTTGTAAACTAACCACATTTTCAAGTATTTTACGTAATAATAATAACCTGTTAAATTCCAAATGAGAGTGTCTGATTATTCTATAAATATGCATATGCTTTTGCAAAATAGTCTAACTTGATGCATACAAAATTGATTGGTGATGTGTTCATTACAATGATAACAAGATCCATTAGGTGACAATATCCTTGAAACAAGAAATAGAGATAGCATGAAGCATAAATCGAAATTCCAAAAAGCAATAAATGTTCAGGGGTTAACAGTTAGAATCAACTATTCACATGTTAACAATTGGTGCAGGTAAATATTCCATAATAACAATAAACCAAAAAGTAGTGAAAATTATTTGGAAATCTCATAAAGACTAGATAGCTTGACAAATACAGTGTAGGGGCAATCCAGATAGTCTAATTGGCTTGACAAATATAATATAGATAGTTCATTTTATTTGGAATAGTGTGATCATTTCCATGTTGAACTTGACTTTAATTAGGAAAATTGAACAATGTTGGGCATCAACATTTTTGTTGAAGATTAGCAACCTCACTTCTTTTATTTGGAATACTTTGATGATTTCCATGTTGAACTTGACTTTAATTAGGAACATTGAACAATGTTGGGAATACGTAATCAACATTTTTGTTGAAGATTAGCAACCTCACTTCTTTAAATCCCACCTAATTTTTCCTTAAATTAAATTTGGGTGCATTGTAACGAGAAGGAAAACCAAATAGAAATGAAAATTAAAAACAATTCCTCAAGAAAACAAATGACTTGGAACACTGATATAGAAACAAATACAATGAGTCCATAACAATGTTGGAGAGTTGTTGTGGTATTCCTCAAATTTTGGAATCTCGCCTCCAAACAATTGAGTAAGATCGACTATGTTTTTTCCTCCTCCTTGTTGGTTTCTTTGAATCAACCAAAAGTTGGTATGTGATTCCATTGTCCATGGGATTGGTAGAAGGACAAGGAGCATGCAGTGGACCTAAACATATGTACATTTTTTAAGGAGAGGAATAATTCCTATTTGCATTTTCTAAGTATCAAAAAAAGTTGAAAATAAATTGTAATCTCAATTTTTAAACAATGTATTAAAAGATGCATACCAAGAAGAGGAGGAGCATGTTCTCCCCGTGCTCCAAAGTAATGAAATTTCTCAAAGTGATATAGAATATCTATGTAATTTGAGAAGCTCAAATTAATAGCTTATAATTGAGCTAGGTATTTTTAAAATTGGTATTATCTCCTTCCATATTGTCTCTTTGATAACATATATACCATTCATTTCCTATAAATAATAGAACAACGAGAATAAATTAACACTAGCATAAGAAAATCCCACATTAAAAATATCAATTAACATGTATGGATATAAAACATAACCCTTCAACAATACACCAAAATAAACACAAGTTACAATAATTTAATTTAGAAAAAAGCTATTTTGATAAAGAAATACTAACATGTGTACTTTGGTTCACAGTGTACAAGCTTAGAGCCATCTAGAACCTAAATATCCTAGAATAAAAGTACACTTAATCCATATTTATTGCACAGAATTCAAATATGAAAGTACTATCCAATATATTGATGCAATGTTCACATGATATGCTAAATTGAAGGTGGTAATGGAAGAACAAAAAGACATGTCGGTGTTTACCATTGATGAGATGCAAGCTTCACTCATCAATCTAGAACATAGAATTAGCAGAACAAATACATCATTTGAAGGTGCATTTGCAACACAATCATCCATAAGTCATGGTAGACGAAGGGGGGAAATACTCTAGAGACAGAGGAAGAAGTTCTTCCAGATGAGGACGTGACATAAATCTTGCAAATGTTGCTGGTAGAGGAGAGAATCAAAGTCTAAGTCAGCCAAGTGGTCAGAGGTTTGATAAATAAAAAAATCAATGTCATTATTGTAATAAATTTGGTCAATATGCATATGAATGTAGGAAGAAACAATATGACCAAGGAAGGCAAAGCCCAAATCAATTGACCAACACCAGCACTCCATCAAGTGCAATGTTAATTTCATATGCATCTCCAATTGGAAGCAATGTTGTTCAAGAAAGTCCACATGACATATGGTACTTAGATTCAAGCTGCAATAATCATATGACTGGTAATTTAAATTTGTTTTCCAATCTAGACAATTTAGTTCAAATTGATGTTACGCTTGGAAACAATGTCCAAGTCACCGTTTTGGGAAAAGGTACTATTGGTATTCTAACCAAACAGGGGGAGAGTAAGTTTATCCCTGATGTCTATCATGTCAGAGGTATGAAACATAATCTGTTGAGCATTGGGCAGTTGATACAAAAAGGATACAAAGTCTATATAGAAGATTATCACTGTGTGATTAAAGACATTTGTCCAAGCAACCAACTGATAGCAAAAGTGCCAATTACAAGCAATCAATTGTTTCTTTTGAGGATAATTATAGACATGAATGGAAAGACAAATATAGGGGATGCATTCAAGGCATAAAGTAAATAAACAATCGAGCACTTCGACAAGAAAGAAAATAACAGAGCTGATTTTCAAGCTGAATTTTAGACATAAGTTCAAGATGAATCCTGGTTGTGGCATTTCAGATTTGGACATCTGAATTTTGGTGGGATGAAGCTACTACACACAAAGAATATGGTGAAAGGATTTCCATTGATCGACATACTAGAAAAGGTTTGTGAAGGGTGCACTTTTGGCAAGCAGCATAGATATACTTTTCCATTCGAAAAGTCATATAGAGTGCACACACCACTTGAAATTGTGCACTCTGATAATTGTGGTCCAATGCAGACATCATCCATTGATCGCTGCAATTATTTTCTTACAAGTTTATTGATGACTACTCAAGAAAAACATGGGTATATTTTCTGAAACATAAATCTGATACATTTAGTTATTTTCAACAGTTCAAGGCACTCGTGGAGAACCAAAGTGGACACCGCATCAAAATCTTAAGGATCGACAGAGGAGGTGAATATGTTTCGAATGAATTTCTAATTTTTTGTAAGACCCATGACATACAAAGAAATTCACTGCACGGTATACACCTCAACAGAAGGTTGTTGCTGAAAGAAAGAGCAAAACCATTATGGAGATGTCACGTAGCATGATGGCAACCAAGCATTTGCCAAATGAATATTAGGCTGAACCAGTCACAACTGCTGTATATATCATGAACCGGTGTCCGACAAAGAGTTTGAAGAAAAAAGTTCCTCAAGAAGCATGGATAGGTAAGAATCCCAGTGTTTCTCATTTAAAATTTTTTGGTTGTGTTGCATATGATCATGTTCCAGATGAGGTGAGAAAGAATCTAGAAAACAAGGGACATAAATGTACTTTTGTTGTCTATTCTGAAGACATAAAAGCATACAAGTTGTATGATCATGTCGTAAAAAAGTGATCATCAGTCAAGATGTTCAATTTTTCGAGCATGAATCATGGGATGGAACTGTCGACATAAATGTCAATATTGTATCGAATGTCGACTATGATGACATGGTGGAGGAAGTGGATCAAACACCACATGTAAGTCAACCGGTTGCAGCATCGTCGACTCCCATGACACTGCGACATGGTTCAACACAAGGAACATCAACACAAGTTGCAACTCAAGCTACACTGAAAACCACACCAAAAGGACAACAAACTCCATAAATTATTTTGTCAAGGTCAACATCGACAAAACTAGTGAAGACAAGAAGTCTGCGTGAAATATATGAAGATCGTACACCAAACTTATTCTCTCTCTTTGCATTATCTTCTCCTATATATGATCCACTAACATTTGAAGAAGTTGTCGAAGAAGAAGTATGGGCACAAGCCATAGATGAAGAAATATAATGCATTGAGAAGAATCAAACATGGGAGCTGGTAGATGTACCAAAAGATAAAGATGTAATCAACATCAAATGAGTTTACAAGACCAGGGATAATTTAGGGGAAAATTTTAGCCCAGTGGGCTATTTTTCCATGTTTTTCTCCCAAAAACGATTCGCCATTTTGCATTTTTTGAAGCCCTATTTCACCCAATTTTTATGGGGTAAACTTTTTTCACCCTAAAAATTGCCAAATTATTATATAAATGATATAAAATCCTTGGAAATTAAAATATTTTTTGAAAAATATCGCTAGTCATTTTATGGTTGGCATTTTAAGATTTGGTAATATTTGCCAACATTTATACACTTTTAAATAAGTATGGTTCCTTAAAATCATCCCTGTACAAGACCAAGCAAGATGTTGATGGGAATGTGTAGAAGCACAAAGAAAGAATGGTATCAAGAGTATTCACACAACAACCTGGCATAGATTTCAATGAAACATTTGCACCGGTCGCGCGCAAAGATACAATCATAAAAGTCTTGGCAATTGCTACACAAAACAAATGGCCTATTTATCAAATGGATGTTAAGTTGGCATTTTTGAATCGCTATCTAGAAGAGGAAGTATATGTGGAACAACAACAAGGAAATGGAGTTACAGGTCAAGAGCATAAAGTGTATAGATTGAAAAAGGAACTCTATGGTTCGAAGCAAGCTCCTGGAGCTTGGTACAGTTGGATTGATTCCTATCTCACTGAAAATGGATTTCAAAGAAGCGAAAGTGAATCGAATTTGTACACCAAAGTTGATGAGCAAGATAAGATGTTAATTGTCTTCCTGTATATAGATGATTTAATATTTATTGGTTACTTTGGCATAGAAGAATTTAAAGCGTTCATGGAGAGTGAATTTGAAATGAATGATTTGGGGCTTATGAAATTTTTCCTGGGCATTGAAGTCCAACAATCTGAAAGTAGTGTATTTATATCATAGTATAAATATGCAAGTGAAGTTTTAAAAAGATTTAATATGTATAATTACAAGACAGCCCCAACACCGAGAATAATAGGTTTAAAGTTAAGCAAGGATGATGATGGATCAACTATAGATCCTACAATGTTCAAAAGGATGGTTGGAAACCTTATGTATTTAACAACGACAAGACCAAACATCATGTATGGAGTAAGTCTGATCTTAAGATTCATGGAGTCACCAAAATACTCTCATTAGAAAGAAGGTAAAATAATTATGAGGTATGTAAGTGGCACAAAAGACCTTGCCATTATGTATTCAACCTCAAAAAATTTTAAACTCATTGGCTACACTGACAGTGACAATGGAGACAACATAGATGACAAGAAGAGCACATCTGGGTACACATTTCATTTTGGTACAGGTATTGTTTCTTCGACTTCAAAGAAACAACCCATAGTAACTTTGTCTTCAGCAAAAGCAGAGTATGTTGCAGCTACAAGCGATGCATGTCAAACTGTCTGGACGTGTTAAAATACTTGTCACAAAATTATCAAGAACCAACAGCAATTTTCTGCGACAACAATTCATTCATTGCATTATCCAAGAATCATGTGTTCCACAAGAGAACCAAGCACATCGAAATAAGGTTTCATTTCATAAGAGAGTTGGTGAACAACAAAGAAATTTGTTTAGAATTTTGCAGGTCTGAAGACCAACTTGCAGACATATTTACAAATCCTTTGGAAAATGATACATTCTAATATCTACGTAGTTATCTTGGAATAGCAAGGTCTTCATAGTGAACTCTATCATGCACATAGCATGTTTAAGCTCTCAATCATTTTGTAAAATTTTGTTTTAAAAATCCCCATCTAATCATAATTAAGGGGAAGTGTTGAAAATATTAATTACTCGCGGATCTATATCTGATCTCAGCTGAATATATCAGAGTCCATATCAGTTCATATCTTGTTGGATAGTTTGACAAGAGTGAAGAGTCCACGATTCATCAATGTAAAGCAGTCGAATTAAATTTTTGAAGCTAAGTTGTCAGGTAGATAGTTGTTATAGTTTTACATGGTAAGTCACTAGATCCACGGAGAAGCAATTTCAGTTTTCCTATAAATAGAAGAACAAGATTGTAAATTAAGTTAGACACAGAGACACAACATAGAGAGCGAGAGAGAGATAATAGGGTAGCAGAGAGTGAAGAGATAAGTGTGTCGAAGCTCAAGATTTTGTGTGTTTGAAGATGTTGAGAGCCGAAGCTCTGTCAATAGGTTAAATATCTCTGTAAATTTCAAGTTTGCATTTATGACATATAGTTCTTTATTATGTCTTGACAAGTTATATAAATCAAATAGTTTATGGTTGAATGCATGTTTATTTAGCCGCACATTCTCTCCAGAATTACTTGTATAAATGTTGTTTACATTTACGGTTTGAGTGAAAGATCAAAGAATCCATAAACATTTCACCTTGAAGTAAAAGTTTCAGGTTTTACGGCAGAGTGGTCGACACAAGTCTTTCTAAATTTTTGGTTATATGTTATTATAATTTTGTCAAATTGTTGATTGTGTCGGTTTTACTTAATCTTACTAGTGGGTGAAAACATTTGTAATTTCTTAAGTCTTTTAGACTAAGAAATATCCTTTGTAAATTTTGACTAAAAACAAACCATTCGAGCAAGTGAGTCAAAGTAAAACTACCGAGTTAAACCCGTCGAAGTAAAATAGACAAGGTTAATCGATCGAAGTAAACTTTTCGAAGTTGTAAAACCAACAAGTTGTCCAAGTAAACCTGTCGAAGTGAAGTGAGATGGTAAAAAAGACAAGTAAGAACTTGTCGAGGTAAAAGAATCAGGTCGAAAAGTCCGACCATATTGGAAGAGTTGTCTAGTTGGAGTTAGATAAGTAAATAGAAAAATAAGGTCAAGGTGAAATTTTTATAACTAAGCGATAATTCAAGTTTAGCTGTCTCGATTTTTCCTAACAATACCGACTCTGTTTTTTTGTAGTGTGTATTGTTTTCTCCTTGGTTTGGAACAACATATAGTACATTGAATGACTATAGTATCGATGCAAATCCTTTTGACATTACTTTTATTGATTTATTTTTATTATTCAATGAAAACCATGTATTTTTTGTAGTAACCTATTTGGCAAACCAGTGATGATTTTAAGGAACCATACTTATTTAAAAGTGTATAAATGTTGGCGAATATTATCAATTCTTAAAATGCCAACTATAAAATGATTGGCGATATTTTTCAAAAAATATTTTAATTTCCAAGGATTTTATATCATTTATATAATAATTTGGCAATTTTTAGGGTGAAAAATTTTTACCCCATTGAAATTGGGCGAAACAGGGCTTCAAAAAATGCAAAATGGTGAATCTCTCTTGGGAGAAAAACATGGAAAAATAGCTCACTGGGCTAAAATTCACCCTTAAAATCATCCTTGTGGAAAACTTTCTACTTATACTATATGTCTTTCTGTTTTGTGTAGTTGTTTTTTTTCATAAGAAGAAAACAAATCCTTAATCAATTATAAGCAATTTAAAATTACTTCAAAACCAAATTTATTATTTTTATAGTTGTTTAAATATCATCTCATATTTTGGACTTGCTTTCAAGCGGATCAACCCCATGGAACAAGTGTACATTTCCACAAAACTAACTGCCTGACTACGTCTATCAACAACGAGGACATTGACACCTACTATTGCAAGAACGACAAAAAACTATTTACGTGGATAGATGTTTTTATTTGAGATTTGGGGTGGACTACAACCTATGCTTTTTCATCTACAGATGAGGATGAGAGAAGTGTACTATCGAGATTGATTCTATGGTAGTCGTTCAAAATTCGAAATAAACAATTATAAAATAAAAAAGAATATAAAAAATAACTGGTAACCGATGAATAGACTAGCACATCCATATAGTTTGTGGTTGGATCACGTCAATAGGGATCAAATGGTTGAGAGATAGTTATGGAATGGACCACAGTTTGGATACTTTTTTTTATTCCTCATATTTTTATGCAATATATACCCTGTAGCATCCCCTCTTCTACTTTGATTCTTCAGTGATGAAAAACGCAAGGAAAAAGCAAATGTGCAGCTTCTGACTGAGAAGGTCAAAGGTTGGTAATAACTTTGCTAGTAATGATTATGAATTTTTCTAAGTTGTAATTTTATTTTCTTGATGAGATTAATAGTAATTAGAGCGGCTACTCATGAATGCTTGTAACACAAGTTTAGAGGGTCACTCTTGAGTAGAGTGGCTAGTTAATCATTATTCGCCATTATTAAGTCTAGACGATTTATTTAGCTAATTTCCGCAAGAGATTAAAAAGAAGTTTAACGTGTTCGTTATTATTATTATTACCATAAATTCAATGATCTTTTAAAATAGTAAAGGATAAATATCACATATCATTTCTATTATGCATAACCTGTAATAATGATGTTATATATAGTGAAGTATAATGTAATATTTTAACAAGTTTTTGATGGCACAATTTAATGATTATAATCAAAGAGTAGCACACTCTTTGTTAAGAAATACAATAATGAATATACTAAAGAAACCGTTATTAGTTTCAGAGACGTTGAGGGAGAACAACATGTCGATGAGGTGATCACAATTGAGAGGAAATAATTGAATGGGGAAGTGAGGAAACACGGAGGGGGTTCACTGGTGAGTTCAGGTTGTAGAAAAACATGCTTCTACGATAGGAGAAAAATGCTATGGTGGCAACGTTGTATTTTTCCGAGCTATCATCTTTGCATGAAAGTAAGAGAGAGAGAGACGGACAATTGGTATTGAGTCACTATGTTATTTTCTGCAGTTCATTAGTGAGTAGATTTACTTTCTTGCTAGGTTATAATTAATCTTGCTAGGTTATAATTACGATGTAAGGAGTTTCAACAAGTGGGAATCTACTCCCCGAAATTAATGTGTTTTTTTTTCATTACGCCATAAGGCGTTTCAACAAGTGGGACTCTACTCCCCGAAATTAATGCATTTTTTTCATCCGTCGATGTTTTCATCTGACAATTCATGTAATCTGCATCGTTGATCAGGTTGAAATTTCTGGATGTTGAAGATGCAGTTGAATTGGTACGCATTTTGAGGCCTCTGCACTCACCAAATCTTATATGGATTCGTTGTTGGAATTGCTCTTTCTTGTCTTTGCCTGTCTGGATTCCAATGGAGAAATTGAGGGTTTTAGAAGTGATCACCAGCATTCTGAAAAAATTGTGGAAAGGAAAACCTTGGGTAAATAGATATTTAATGTGTTAAAGTCTGTGTTCATTCACTATTTTATTTAGCAACACAGGGTCTCTAACAAATTTGCAGGGCTTTCTATAAAGGAAATCATCAAAATTTTTATTTTAGTTGAATCGATGAACATTTTTGCAGGTATCGTTGCAGTTGTGAGAGTTGATTATGTATTCCCCCCTTTCAAAGCTACCGAAGTCCACAAGGAAGCTGAAGCACCTAGAACTGATTATCCTGAAATTTCCATCTACCGGTAATCTCAAAACTTTGCCTGATGAATTTGGTCAGTTGCAGTCATTGAAATGCTTTGAGTTGACAAACTGCTCAGAAATTAAGTCATGTCGGATTCTTTCGGGAATTTAACAAACTTAGAATACATTGATCTATCTGGCTCCAAAAAATTGAAGAGGCTTCGAGATTCCTTTGGGAATTTAACAAACCTGGAACACATCGATCTGTCTCAATCATAAAATTTTGAAAGGCTTCCAAATTATTTCGGAGATTTAATTAGGCTTAAATATCTCGATTTAAGTCGCTGCAATAATTTAACCATCTCTAGCCAAACATTTGGAAATATAAGCACATTTGAATACATAAATGTTAACTATTGTATGAAAATTGAGGAGTTTCCTCCCCAAGTCACTCATCAGCGACACCTACAAAAATTATCTTGGTCTTTCCTGGAAATTGTGCCTTCTCAACTTGGCGGAAACTTGAAGGAATTGAAGCTCCGTAGGGGTCGTGATTACAAGGAATTCAAATGTTTTCCAATTTCAAATGAACTGTTGATTGAGTTTACTAAGTTGACAGTAAATGAGTGTGTATTCAGTGCATTGCCATTTGAAACTGATAGAGGAGAACCAGAAACTTCAACAACAACACAGTCGAGAGGGTAAAGAATGTTGAGTAATTTGGGGTATTCCATTGACATGTCCAAGCTTTTGCAGCTCCAACACTTGGAATTATACAAAGAAAAAATATCAGAGGTATCATTTGTTGAAGGTTTTTGGCCCAACCTTCAACAACTCATCATGAGCTCTTGTAACGATCCTATGAAAATTGGAACATTGCCAAAAGCACTTGCAAAACGGGAATTGGCTAGTTGTACTAAATTGAATAAAAAAGAAGGGCTCTGTGGCCTTTCAAAACTTCAAATGTTGAACATTAAGTGGTGCACAGAATTGAAAGTGTTATCCAGTATATGAATGTATGAATTTGAAGAGGGTAGGAAGGGTGGCCTAGCTGACCAAGCTCTGACGACTAGATATTGTTCAGTGTTCTAAGCTAGAAGAGCTTCCCAGTGTTGCAGATATATTGTCATTGAAGAGGCTTGATTTATATAGATGTGCCAACCTAAAGTTAGGTGAGGGAGTAAAGGAGACACTACGCCGGCACATGATCAAAATCAAAGGTAATTTCATGGAAAAGTTTTGAATGAAAACTGTGTATATTTACACCGTAAGGCATTTCAACAAGTGGGAGTCTACTCCCCGAATTTAATGCCTTTTTTTTATCCGTGGATGTTTTCATCTCATGATTCACGTAATCTGCATCGTTGATTAGTTTAGGTTCAAACGCGCTCACTGTTTGAGTTTTTGTTTATGACTGACTTACTTTGTATAAACTTTCTGATTCTGCTCAAAATTAGAAAACAAAATCTCATAACTCGGTATAAAAGCTACACTTACTTATTTAGGGTGCCCATCTCTACCGCCGATGGTTGTCGAAATTACATGGCATGCTTCTATACCATTTCCCTCCACAACTGATGGTACTATTTCCTGCAAAAAGACTGTATTGTCAAATCCCCCATTCCTCCATAACCCCACTTGTTAAAAAGAGAAAGAAGAACACGAAAGACAAAAAGCCCACATCAATTTTTTTGCAGAAAGAGCTCTTATCATCTATATTCTCGTTGATCTTCATCTCCTTCATCTCCTAGGGAAGTTGATCATAAACAATGCTATTTACTTTCGAGCTAGCCTATTATTTACTTATACAAGTACCCCTTTCAACTTCCCCCTGCTGCGATTCGAACCTGTGCATTTGTTCTGCTCAACTATTGAAAATGCTGCAAACCCCACATCTGCAGAGCCCATGTGCTTTACAAGTATTTCATGCTTCACCTTTTATTTTAAACTACCCAACACATACAAAATACTCACAACCAACCCAAAAAATTTAAAAAAAGAAAAAGAAGACAGACACCATCTCTATGTGGATACTGTAAAATACACATATATACATTGTGTATACATCCATACCTACAGGTATAATCTATTCCTGTGTTGTTGACCAGGACAAGGGATATTTTTTTATCAATCCATATCAAATGCAATCAAATAGAGATACAGATATGCTAATGCTGAAGCAAACGGGCAATAATTGTAGTTGCCTAAGGGTATATAAAATGTATATATATCACATAATGGAATGGAAAATAATGGCTTTTTAGATTGATGAATATATGGAAAATGAAAAAGCGGTACGATATGTTTTCGACGTATGTTTGCAGGTCAAAAACCTAAAATTTTGTTTGACCTCCACATCGCTGTCGATTTCTCAAGAAACTTAAAATATTAATTTTCTCTTTTTGTGGGATTTAAGAACGACTTCCACGTGTTGCATGCGTGACAATACGCCTTTGACTGCTCAGTCATACGAATTGAGACTGCAAATTGATGTAAGAAAACTGCAAATCACCTCAAAGAAAGCGTATTCAAGGTGTGCTAAGCTCTGCAAATTGATGTAAGAAACTGCAAATCACCTTAGAGAAAGCGTATTCATGGTGTGCTTCGATGGTGGGTTTTTTTATGCCATCTGGGCGGCATACAATATGGACACGTGTCAAAGGGATTAGTGTCCGATCGCGCAGCTGTGGTTGTGTGGGCAATTGAAATGAATTCCAATACAATGTTGGTTTAGTTGCAAATCAGCTCAGAGAAAGCGTATTCATGGTGTCCTTCGATGGTGGATTTTTTTTTCCATCTGGGCGGCATGCAAGATGGACACGCGTAGAAGGGATCAGTGTCTGGTCTTTCATATACTACAACGAGTGTGCATAGATGTGGTTGTGTGGGCAATTGAAATGCTGGGACGAGGAGCATACTCTTCCGGAGATCGTCGATGCTCTCAACAGCTTGGGGGGATTGCCGAATTTGTGCAAACAGAGATCAAATGACACGGAGATAAAGAAACCGAGGATGGGAGATTAAATGACACAGGCCGGTACAAGAACCCTTGGATTGCTACTTGCTTACAGAATCAGCCCGGGATAGGAGGTGAACCAGGGATCAATGGTTTGTCAAACAACCCAACTGGTCCAGCTAAATTGAGGCTGGTCAACACCGAGGGCTTGCTTTCGGGGATTCCGGACCTTACTAGCCTGTAGTTTGCCTTGCCTCCGATTTTGGCTTGCTTTCCGCTGGCTTAGTGTGAGCTTGCATGCCTTGCTAAGTGTTACCCTTGCTTGCTTAGTTGTTAACCTGGCTCGCTGGCTTAGTGTTTTATTTCTGACAACAAAAATAAATTGATGCAATTAGTTACTGTTCGTGGAGAATGAAGGATAACAAACCCACTGCAAACTCATAAATAACGCCATTGTAGAGTGAATTGATGTAACTACACAAAATTGATGAGAAACTGCAAATCACCTTAGAGAAAGCGTATTCATGGTGTGCTACGCTCTGCAAAATGATGGAATAACCTACATTAATTGATGTAACTACACAAAATTGATGAGAAAATTGCAAAATCACCTCAGAGAAAGCGTATTCATGGTGGGCTAAGATTTGCAAATTGATGTAAGAAAACTGCAAATCACCTCAGAGAAAGCATATTCATGGTGTTCTAAGCTCTACAAATTGATGTAAGAAACTGCAGATCACCTCAGAGAAAGCATATTCATGGTGTGCTTCGATGGTGGGTTTTTTCATGCCATCTGGGCGGCATGCAAGATGGACACGCATGGAAGGGATCAGTGTCCAGTGGTACAGCTATGGTTGTGTGGGCAATTGAAATGAATTCAAATACAATGTTGGTTTAGTTTAAATGAAATCCATTATAAGCGTTTTCCATAATGTTTCTAAAGAGTATATGAATATATTGAATGGTTACTTGTATAAAAGTTGTTGTTTGCTTGCTCGGCTTTGTTTTACTTTGGCATGTAGTTGTATTGGCGATTGGCATGGCATCGGTAGATCAATATCGGTGTCTCGGCATTGGGACTTACTTCCAAATCTGAATGCCAGAGCTCTTATTAGCTGAGGTTTAAAAAGTACTTTGAATTTTAAGCTTGTGAGCTTATGTAGGGTTGAATCCTACTGATATCAGTGATAGGTAGGCTCAAGCTTAACTATTTGCTTGTGAGCATTGGGGAATAAAAAAGCTTAATGGGAATTTGGCGCTAGTCCTTTTCCTTTTCAATAAGATGAATAAGACATAGGTAACCTAAAAGGTGGTTTTGGTAGCTTTAAATATTTATTTATTTTGTTTGACTTACTTGTTGCAAACTAAACCAGGCTATTTTGGGATATGAACATTATGTACAATTTTCTAAAAATTAAATTTTGGATATGGTCCAAATCAATTTTATTGATTATAATTTACAGATATTTTATAAATATAGGGTATTTATTAGTATAAATTAAAAAAATATATATTATATAAAATATCATTTTTATTATTTTTATGATAGAATTCTTAATTATTTATTTTAGTTAATATGTTTATATTATGAATATTTTATTTTAGTTATATATATTTTTTAAATGGTGTATTTAAAATTTAGAGAAAATAAAAAAGTTATAATAGTGAAATTGTCATATAAAAAGTTTTAAAAAATTACACTAATGAATTTGATTCAGAATGTCATGAAAAATGCTAAACCTTTATAGAATGTTTATTTCATAGGGAGCATAGATGTGAAATTCCAAGTCTGGTAATACCTTTTAATCTTCACTGAAATGTACACGAACTATGAGTTCTTTAGCCTTTAATATAG
>LPNX010420151.1:0-67763 GCA_001517045.1 Pseudotsuga menziesii | reverse complement strand
TCATGATCCTTTATCTTACTTTGTCCATAGGTGATGTTTATTAATGTTTTGATACTTTACCTTAAGGAGTGTTACTGAACTCTCTCCCTCTGCGTGATCTTTACACGATATTTGTTGATGCTCCATGTGATATCTTGCTACACCATCCCTGTGACTGGGCTTTCCTTGTTACACCTTCCATGTGGTCACTTTGCACCAGTGTGACTGTGAATCTGTTGGATTTTGGGTCCTCCCCCAGCATGACTATGGCCTGTTTCTTGGGTGGAATGTGGGTTCTTCCATAGTGTAACCATGAGTCTGTTTCTTGGTGGAATGTGGCTCCTTCATCAGCGTGACCGTGATTTGTTTCTTTGCACTTTCTTGGTGGACTGTGGGTCCTTCAACAAGGCCAAAAAACTTGTTCCTTAGTGATACCTTGAGATTTCCTTCTCCAGCATGACTATGATCTATTTTATTGGGTGGAATTTGGGTCATTCACTAGCATGAAAGTGATCTATTTCTTGGTGGACTGTGGGTGCTTCACCTGCATGACTATGATCTATTTTCTTGAGTGGACTGTGGGTCCTTCCCCAACGTGATTGTGATCTATTTTCTTCGTGGACTATGTGTCCTTCTCCAACATGACCATGATCAGTTTTCTCAGGTGGACTATGGATCCTTCCCTAGCATGACCATGAGGTGACCATGAGCCTGTTTTCTTGTGTGGACTGTGAGGTCTTCCCCAGTGTGACATTGAGTTTCACTTTGTGGGTGGACTATGTTTTTTCAAGCATGACTATGCAAAGTATGCTTGTGTGTCTCTGCAGTATGTGACTGCATCCTTACCCAGCATGACTGTGTTGACAGATTGACTATACTGGGTATGAATGTGCTTGTTGACTAAGAAGTATGGGTCAGTATGTTGTCCGTATGCTTATGCTTTAACCCTCTATGGATCTCTCGCAAGGTACATAAATTGTTTGTCTATATTGACTTGTCCCTTCGGTGACAAGATCAAATCTGAAAAAATCTGAGTATATGCTTGATTCAAATATTGGTTATGATTGTTTACTATTGCTATCTACTATACATTACCTTATCATGTTGTTATCGTACATGGAATTTGATGATTCTTGAGGACCAACTTTAATGCAGTGAATAATGGAGTGTTAAGTTGAAAGAGTTGAAAATTATGTTTGTTTGGTTTTATTGAAAAGTATTGGTTTTCTTGAAAAGTATAGGAAGCTTACTTTATAATTCTCTTTTACTTTTACTTTATAATTTTCTTGAAAAGTACTTGCAGGTCTCAAGGAGAACAATGAGGTTCTTTTACGGTGGATATGACCCATGTATTAAAGTATATGCAAATGGATATTTAAATAGGGTTGATGTTCAAGAAGCTCTTCATGCAAATGCTACAAGGATTCCTTTCAAATGGGCAATCTGCAAGTGGATATCTATATTCTAATCTCTAATAAGGTCATGTTATCTGTGATTCTAGATCATTTTAACTCTGGATATATTGGGATACAAAATGTTTGAGGGGAAAATATCTTCACTCTTTATACTATCTGGTAGCATACCTTGGTCATGTGATGTGGTTAGGAAAGGGCAACTCATTTTCCAAATCCTCTGAATTTCTCTGAATTTCTCAAATCCTTTTATTGTGAGGGACTTTGACCCAAATTCCTGTACGTGGGCATACGACATGAATATATTTGACTTGCAAGAATGGAAAAAGCAGGACATGACAAGGATCTATCATAAATGGAAAAACCTGGTAAGTATACATTGACATTTTTCTTTTGTTATCGTGGTGCTTATTTGTGGTTTCTGCAATGAAGTGACATTAGCATTTGGTTTTGCCTAAAAATGATTGTGGTGCTTTTTATCTTAGAACAAGAATAGACAGCTATGGAAACTGGGCAGCCTGCCACTTGGGGACAAACTCAAGTCACCTGTATATACCCGAACTTCAACAATGTACCTGGATTTCACAATGAAGCCAGGAGCTGTTCTTCACCAAGCTTTCCCGTAAAATTGATCCAACTGATTAATAATATCCTTTTCTGAATCCTGTTACTTCTTGTTAAATTCTAGATTTTGCACTCTACCTCAATTTCAAGCTCAATGCATTTCAATTCTTACAAAATCAAAACCAAACCTTGGCAACTTATGTGGGTCACTGCCTACAACAATGGTCCACCATAAGCAAAAGTTCAAATAACATTATTAAGAATCAATAATATACGAAAAAAGGATTTTGCAATGTAACAATCCTTAACTCTAGTAGACAGTTATCCCATAAAATGCTATGAAAGAACCTTGGAGTTAATTTCCAAAATCATTCTACTAAATTAAAGCAGAATGAAACAATTTGATGTTAGAATAACTTAACAGTTTATTACAATGTGGAATATTTTGTACCAGTTGAAAATGTAATGAATGAATTCAACAAGAAACAAAATGAGGATCACAAACAAAACAATATATGGAAACAGCTATGTGAATGTACTTCTAATGAATATATCTGGTGCTCCTGAGGCCATGTCAACAACAGTGATTTTGGTATCATAGTTTGAATCAATATTCTCTCTAGAGTCTATTCAGCATCACTAAGCCCAACAGGATCAGAACTCCAGCTGATAGCTCTTTCGAATCCATTTTTGGAATGTTGATAGTCTTCAATAGCCTGAATTATCTCCTGTTTATTGTTCATAACAAAGGGACCATATTGAACCACTGGTTCATTTAGTGGGTGGCCCCCAATTAGGACAAATCTGCAGGGAATGTTTGACTTGTTCCAGATACTCAATCCATTTCCAGAGCCCAACTGAACAATGTGGTGAGCACCAATAGATGATTACACAAGATTTCCAAAAATTGCCTCACCTTCTAAAACATAGAAAAATTCATTCCAACCCTCTAGAACAGGTTGGTGAAGAACAACTCCTGGCTTCATTGTGAAATCCAGGTACATTGTTGGAGTTTAGGTATATACAGGTGACTTGATACATAGTTGTGCACCTCTTGTTGGAAATCAAGCATGTTGGTTTTGTGTGCCCATGGATCGACATGGATCTCATCCATTGGATCATCTCCAAGTGTCAAGAAGAAATAGGGTTGTTCAAAAACAAACAGATCTACTAGGACAAGTTTGTAGTCATATTTAGTGCTCTTCCTGCCCATATTTACTGCTGAAAACATCCTTGTTTTGCTGCCAATCTGCTACCAGTTTACAGGCCTCCAGAAATCTAAGAAGTCATGATGTAGATGCATATTTGTAGGCTTTGATTCTTCCATAAATCCAAGGTATAGAAGACTTATAGACATGTCTGAAAATGCGTCATCAGTCTGCTTTGTCACTGCTATTTTGTCCAAAATTTTATGGAGAAAAATATCCATGTGTCTTTATTCTCTTGTGTCTTCCTGTGTCTTTTCTGTTCTTGCCTCAGTCTGTTAGCACTTGATGAAAATATCCCTAATCCTTGTAATGATGATATAGCCCTATGATAATGATAAAAATTGGCATTTAGTTCTTTTATGTTGATATAGCCCTGTGATAATGATAAAAATTAGTGTGGGCTTATGGGTGATAGAATTATTTTTTCCTGTTATGGTATGGTCTTTAGTGATGGAATATTGTTTTTGTTACTCAAGGTTTCAGAGTTCCAACTAGGGACATTGAGTGAACTTAGTGAAGAGTTTGGTGTTGATTCCCTGGTGGTCCAGTGTGAGCAGATGAAGGATTCACTCAAGGACACGCCTCTGAGGAAGGATCATAAATTGGAATTACTCCATTCCAGTCCTGTAACATTTTTGCAGAACTGCCCAACTTTCTCATCTGACTTGCCAATATACAGAAAATGTATATTCCTAATATATAGGAATGCACAGCAATAAAGACCTCCAATATTTGGTATTTTGGTTCCCAAGCAGTTTTTATAGGAATTGGTGAAACTTTAGCCTTAAATATTTGAAACACTTCCAACCACTTTGATGGATTTCATTGGGAAGCATATTTATTTTGAACTTGCAACTTTCCAAGGGCTCCAGAATTACAGATGCTGATATAAATATCTTGTATGCAGTATGTGAAGCCCAAGGTTTACACACTGAACTATGGAATGGCCTTTGGCCAGGAAACAATGATTTTGTCACTTGGAGCCAAGGGAAATCATGCTCTTATGTCTAGCTCAACAAGCAAGTGTACTATGTGAGTCTCTACTTCATTTAGGCTTATGCAGTTTCTCAATAAGTTGAAGGGCACACTTATAGCTTGTTGTAATATGGTCTATTGGAACTTGAAAGTAAGATATCCTATCAAAATCCAAGGGTCAATCATACGCAAGTGTCAGAAGCACAGTTGAAAATGTTAATAAGATTTGTGTTTTTTTTTTTCTGGTAATTTATGCGATCTTAGTAGATTCATATATCTAGTCATTCTTTGTTAAAAAATATGCTGATGATCTGTCTTTTTTCTATCATAGCAAAACTGCACCTGCTAGTAGTGAATAAATCCAATGGTTCTTCCATCGATATGTATATCAAGGTAATATTTTTCCCTTTTTTAAGATGTTACTTAAGAATTCTCGAAAGTCGTTCTTAAGTAACAGGTAAATGCTCACTTAGCTCCTTTTAAAGGAGTGCTTAATACTTATATATTCATCTTCTTCTATTTGTAAATGTATTCATCTTCTATTTGTGTTTAATGCATCAATTAAAGAGTTAAATGTAAGTGAAAATTGATTCAGATAATGGTGATTTTAATTTGTGTTGTAAAATGATGGTAATTGGTCAGTTGTCAAACAAAAGTTTATGAAGGCTGGAATTAATGGAATTTGATAATGCATGTAGGATCAAGGGCATCACACTTTTTAACCTATTGATATGCCAAATTGAGTCCAGAAATCCCACATGCAACCTTCTCCATGACAAGAATGTAGGTCGGTACTTACAATTCGATGGCCTAATATTATATATATATATATATATATGAGAGAACATACCTGAAGGAGAGTCTTAGAAACAATGAGCATATCAGGAGTTTTGATAATCTTAGAAACAATGGGCTTAGCTAGGATGCCCGAAAACCATTAGCAGGCTGCTCGGGGCCCTGCTAGGGATTTCTGCTATTTAGCACAAATTTTACATTAAATTGTATATACTATTGGTGCATTATCCTACAATACTCCAACACCCCTTCTTAATGCTACAATAACAACAAAAACATAAAACTAAAATTTCTTTGTATGTAACTTCACTTTCCAATTCCAGAGTTCAAAATCAATAAGGCACTCCATCTAGTTGTCTCATCACCCTCACAAGGGTAGTATTCCAGAATTTATGAACACCTCTAATTCCCTAACTCCCAAGTCAGAGCAACTCTTTGAATTTCTGAGTTTCTGATTCCAAAACTCCCAAATCTAGTTCTGAAATTGTGAATTACTTGGACAACAATCCATGCTTTGTTAAATCTTCTATGATTCTACTGTGTTCTTTTGCTCATAGGCACAATGAAAATTAGTACGTTGCAATTGAGTTATATTTGTCTAAGAACAATTGCATTCTCAAATCAAATGTTCTTGCTTGTATCTGAATCACTATATAGGTTGTGTACGATTGTGGCCCTTTCTCTTCTTTCCTTCCACCTTGGTTTGAATACTTTGTTATTATGTTCAAGTCCTATTGAAACATGCCCATAAATAATTTTTTTCCTCAAAAGAATCTGTTATGTTTAACAATATGTGAGAAATGATGTTGTAACTTGTTCTTCATGTGCATGAACACTTGCTACTCAAAATGTGTTCTTGTTTGCATAGGGATTCCATTCTCCTACCAATGACATTGCATATGAAAATCAGTTTGCTGTAGTTACCCATTATTGTGTCTAGCATGCTTTGGTCTTCATGTTACCCGACTCTTTCCATGCTGTCTGCACAGGTTTTCTGCAGACATCTCTTTGTCTATAAAATCATGGCATTTAGGGTTACTGTATACAAGTCTTCATGCTGCATTTAGCTCAGGGTCTCTTCCTTCATCAATGATTGTCGGACTTTGAGTTAATTCCAATTGTATGCAAGATTTCTCTATTGTGCATAGATTGTAAGATGCTTCTTTGATGGCTGTTGTGGGCATTTCCTCTCCATCATTGCATTGAACGAATGGCTTTGATCTTTTCCTATTTTAATTTTCAATACAGGATTACTAATGGATTTGAATTCTAATTTTATTGAAAAATGCAATTTGAAGTTTAGGAAATTTGCAGTTGACATTTACAAGACTTTTAAATCTCCCCCTCATTGAATTCTCGTAATAATATTAAACTTTGAACTTTTAGTTATTGCTGAACAGATGGATCTTTATTGACATGAAACACAAAATTAAAAATGAAAATTTTGTCCAGGACACTCACAAGGTCCTCTTTGGGTCTTTTGAGGTGCCATATCCTGTTTTTAAATATCTTGAAAATCACAGAAAATGTATATTCCTAATATATAGGAATACACAGCAATAAAGGCCTCCAATATTTGGTATTTTGGTTCCCAAGCAGTTTTTATAGGAATTGGTGAAACTTTAGCCTTAAATATTTGAAACACTTCCAACCACTTTGCTGGATTTCATTGGGAAGCATATTTATTTTGAACTTGCAACTTTCCAAGGGATCCAGAATTACAGATGTTGATATAAATATCCTGTATGCAGTATGTGAAGCCCAAGTTTTACACACTGAACTGTGGAATGGCCTTTGGCTAGGCAGCAAAGCTTCTGTCACTTGGAGCCAAGGGAAATCATGCTCTTATGCCTAGCTCAACAAGTAAGTGTACTATGTGAGTCTCTAATTCATTCAGGATTATGTAGTTTCTCAATAAGTTGAAGGGCACACTCATAGCTTGTTGCAATACGGTCTACTGGAACTTGAAAGTAAGATATCCTATCAAAATCCAAGGGTCACTCATACACAAGTGTCAGAAACATAGTTGAAAATGTTAATGAGATTTGTGTTTTTTTTCTGGTAATTTATGCAATCTTAGTAGGTTCATATATCTAGTCATTCTTTGTTAAAAAATATGTTGATGATCTGTCTTTTTTCTATCATAGCAAAACTGCACCTGCCAGTAGTGAATAAATCCAGTGGTTCTTCCGTCGATATGTATATCAAGGTAATATTTTTCCCTTTTTTTAAGATGTTACTTAAGAAATCTCGAAATTCATTCTTAAGTAACAAGTAAATGCTCACTTAGCTCCTTTATAAAGGAGTGCTTAATACTTATTATAGGCCAGCTGATGAAATTATGTCTTCTTCAGGAAAAAGAGTTGGAAGTAAATACACAGTATTACATTGAATTATTGGCAAAAGGAATTGGCAAAACACAAGAAGCGATTGCAAAGGATATTCAAAGATCAAGATACTTTTTCCCACAGGAAGCAATTGATTATGGTATTGCTGATAAGATCCTCCCAAAAGAGGGTTTGGTCATAGAGAAAAGGGTGAGCATTAACCATTTTTAATTCATTTATACTAAATTTCTTGCCTTAAAATTTAACCTAGGTTTGCAGGATTGTTGCTAAACATATTCTACACTTCCTTCTAATTATGTTCTTTTCTTTGATTCTACATTGATAAATCTTTTCATTCTGTTTAATGACTTGCAGAACTATGATGAGATGCTTGCTCAATCAAAAGTTGCACGGATGAAATCTGGCAAGGCTCATCCACTGGCTACTCCAACAGGTAGGCCCTAGGTATAGATCATTGATGAGTTACCTTTTCCAGTTAGCATGAGTTGTTCAGAGGTTGCTATAGCTATCATTGTTGGAAGAATTTGTATAACCTGAAAGATGTATCTTAATACGACCCTTATCAATCTATGTTATTTTCTAGCATGCATATAGTGCTTTGTATATTGTCAAAATTGCAATGAGCTTCTAGATAGGTTGTAAACAAACATTCAAGGCAATAGGATTAAATGCCTAATGAAAGAAAGCACTCTAGAAAATGCAAATAATGTATTTCATTGATCTGTTGTTTATATTGTCATATTTTTCTTAATTACACATCTTGTTTCTGTGTTTTGGATTTTACTGCATAAAATATTTTAAGCCCTACATTTTATGTGAACTCTTCACACATCATTAGGGAAACCAACTATAAGATAGAAAGCAGTGTTGAGTGGGCTTGTATAAGGTAGGAGGGAAAGTCAGGCTATAAACAAGGTAGAAGGGAAAGGAGAGGAGGATATTGTCCTCCTCTCCTTTCCCTTCTACCTTATATATATTATATAGCCCATGAATTTCTGTCCTACCTTACACATAGCATATGACTTTCCCTCCTACATTATATTAATAAATAGGTGCACTCCTCATTTGCAGCATTGCTTTCCAACTGATTGGTTTCCCTGATTATGAGTGAAGAGTTCATCTGAAACATTGGGTTTAAAATCTCTTATACAGTAAAATCCAATAATCACATAAGCAATATGTACACCTATAGATATCTGCATTCTAATATAATTATAGCCTATTGCAAGCAATTTTCCCTTTTTCCATGAATCTTTTAGTCTGGAAACAATGTTCGTTGCTTGTTTATTCAGCAATCCTAACTCTTGAATAGAAAATCAATTTATTTGATTCAAAAAACTCTTTTCACTGAACTTGATACACTTGAAAACTTATGTACATTCATGGGTTTGGGTTTCCTTTTCAATTATTAATGCTATTGGTGTAGAAAAGATAAAACTTAGCATTGTCTTGGGTATTTAGATCCACCCGACTGTCATGAATGAAACAAGGTTGTAAGATTTAATTTTGTTTGATCCACTCATACACATTGGGCTTAATCAAACTTTGGTTTTGGATATGATTAACCATATCACAATATAAACTCCTTTTCTTTCTAAGAAAATCCTCACGGGATTCTCCCCCTCTTCCTTGGAATATCTTGATGGAGGGTAGCTCAACAACTAGCTGTAATGGTGGTTGGTAACCCATTCAGACTCAGCAGGACTTGAACCTCAGCCAGACTAGAACTAGAGACCTTACAGTGAACTCCACCTTGAAACAACCTATTTGAACTGATTGAGATAACCCATTGGGCTTCACAAGGTGAACCCTTTCCATATGGTCAAACCATATTGGTTGTCAGGTTCATTTACAAACTGAAAA
Organism: Pseudotsuga menziesii; assembly: GCA_001517045.1. Lineage (NCBI taxonomy): Eukaryota > Viridiplantae > Streptophyta > Pinopsida > Pinales > Pinaceae > Pseudotsuga > Pseudotsuga menziesii. The sequence goes on along the minus strand of LPNX010420151.1, from coordinate 58,619 downwards.
TGAAGCTGGCGAAGACGATTATGACTCTAATCCAACCACAAACGTTTTAATGCCAAGTCTACAAGATAATTTCTGTACAATAGATTGGGTTATGTATCATAGTGCTTTTGAAAATACGTTGTTGGAGATATTTTTATGTAGTTTGGTTGGTTGCTTTTTTAGAGTCACACCTCCAGAATTTGCCTTGAATCTATGTTGAAGAAAATTTGTCAGTTTAAAGACTAAATTTGAAATTGCTCATAATGTTACTGGTGTTCAGTTATTTGGCTCATATTTTTTAGCTGACTTTGTTTCTCCATATTTTTGTTTATGTCTTCTGACCAACTTGCTTGTTTGTCTCAACCCTCGATTTTTTTTTTCTTTTCCCCGTAGATGATAAAGAATTTGTTTGAGTAAAACTTAGCTAGGAACTTGTTGACAAGGTATACATCTGAACTAGAAATACATTCTTCAACTAAAAGGTGGCCTATTTTGACATCATGAATTTATGCTTTAAACGCTCACAAGTTCATTGGATAAATGGATGCCAGATTGACTCGTCCATTCCTCTTGTTAAATTCATATTGGTTTTAATCTAAAAAGATTAACAGTATGCATTGAAGATTCCAAATCAATTTTGTTTCTGAAGTTGTACAATCTCCTAGATACCAAAATGGTGCTTGGATAAAACGTCTGTGATGGAAAGAAGTAGTTATAAATGGTGTAAGTTTCATTTTTGAACCCTTCTTGGGGAAAACACACTACTGTTTGAGATTGGTACAAATAAACCCTCTCTTATTTGTTTTGACATCATGTGATACATTTTAATTCCTAATAAAGTGATTTGCCTAAGGGCACCTATCAAGTGTCGCCATTTCTTGTGTTTATTTTTTTTTTCCTTAGGTAGAAATATAAAGGGGTATAAAAAATGGATACATGCAATATACAGGGAAAATAGGGGTTTTTTAAAATAAGCAAGGCATATTGGGAGGGGGTTAAAAAAATGATTTTGGGAGGTATTTTCCAATATTTTTTGAAAATAGGGGTATTGTTTCATATGCCATGAATGAACGTGCTATGGCATGGTTTCACTAAGTGAAGACCCCGTGAAGCATACAAACATAAAATAGACAAGAGACCAGAACATAGATGTAGAATAATAGATTATATTATATCATGAGGGTCCATACAAACATAGAACTAAAACAAGTTCTCATCTAGCTCAACAGCCTAATATATATGATTTACAACAGTTACATATAACTACATGTCAGTTCATTCAACCGACACAACCTTATGCGGCTGACCTATTCTCTAATTAGTCAGCTAATCAACTTAATCGACTCACCGAGTAGCTCCTCCAACACTATTCCATCTAGAATGGTTGTTACAGGGATACAAAGTGTCCCTTTAACCTCTTCTCCATTATTGAAAAACACTCAAAGTGGTCCTAGTAGTTCCACTCCATTTTTCCAAGGATTTTTTTGGTATGGGGGACACTCCTCCATCTTATCCTTATGTAGGTACTTCGCCTACTTATGCTGGTGTGTCATCTAGAATTCTGAACCCTTTTTCAAGCTTCAGCTTTCAGAACTCTAGTCAAGTTTCAGCTGCACCTTTCGAAAGCACCCCCTTCACATTATTTAGTGGGGGAATCACAACCCTTAAATTTGCAACTCTAGTTTCAGCTGGAATCAGTCAAACGCAATACAACAAACCTCAGGTTATTAAACCTTTGGCCTTTGGGTGGAACCCTTTTCAAAACATTCCTAGTTCTTCATAGTTAGTGGTTGGGGGAAACCCCAACCTCTATTTTGGGAACACTGGTGTGGATACTTCCTTACCCCAGACTGCTCAATATCAATCTCTAGATCGGCCTAGAGTATCCTTTCTAGAAACTTTAAAATTTCCATACTTATTGAAACTCATTGACGACCATGTGCACCATGATATGACTTAGCCACTAGTTCTAATTAAATTACCTTCTCAAGAGAAATATTAATGTAAGTAGGTCAAACTGCCACATGGTTTTCATCCTTCAAGCTTGTTCATGGGGTGGAAGCAGTCACACCAATGGAATGCGAGATACCATCCTTAAAAATTTCCATTCATGTACTTATCAATACTATTGATATTGAGGAACATTTTCTACATTTAGAGCATCTAGATGAGCAATGAAGAGATGCACTCATAGCAAACGAATCACATGAACAATGGGCGAAACAATATGACAAAGTCATGAAACCTAGGGTTTTCTCTGAGGGAGAGCTTCTCCTAGCCTAGGACCAAGATAAGGAACCCATGGGGGGAGTTAAGTTTAAATATATGTGGTTAGGATTGTTAGGTCCTAAATTTACCCCTTTTTTCCCTTCTATGTTCCATCCCTTTTCCCTATTTGTATCTCTATTTTGCAGCTGGATCCTTATTATTCTCATACAAACAAGCATAAATATCTCAAGTATAGATCATTATCTATTTTTTTTTATGTTTGGTTTTACTTATAATCATGGGTTTTACATTTCCTTGTGATGCTCTATCCATGATTTGAAAGAAATATTCAAAATCACAAGTGGTGCAACTGCAACAACTTGTTATATCCAGGTGGAGCAACTACAACAACTCACCATATCTAGAAGTTAGTACCACTTGGCATCAACTACCTGCTCAATTGATGTGATCAACCTTAATTCAAAAGGAATCTCATATATTCCTTCACAATTGCAACTGAAACTCTTCGAGAATCTTTTGAATTTTGCTAGGCATGTGAGTTCGCGGAACAACTCGAAGTAAAAGCCTATTTAATCCTAATTTGATTTTATGAAAGGGATTGTTAGTTGTAACTATCTTGATGATTTGATAGCCTAAATATCAAATATATTCATGGATGCCCGAAATTGATGTAATAGAATATCTATGTTCCTGTATTAGTATGCACAGGAAGGGAGAGCCAAGGGTTTAGTTCATTCATGGATTGTAAGCGACAGAGCAGAGTGTATGAAACTGTAACTGCAATTTTTATCAAATTAATAAAAGAGTGGAAATTATAAGTATTCATGTGTTGCATCCTTTGTGATATTTTGACAGCATCTCTGTTTGAAGGATAGGACTCACCTTCTAATAGAGTTGCTGGTAGTTTAGATGCTTTAGTATTTTATCTATGTTTAAGTGTGGAACTTCAGTTTGATATATCCTCATGGTTAGATGCAACCATATTTGTTTAATGATTGCATTAGTTGGTTTTATTTTGGTTTTTTGTAGGTTAATTGGTGTGACATTTGACTCTATAGTTAATCTATTCTTTTATGCAAAAGTGTGTAGGAGTTGTTACAGACTTTCTCAACCCCTATATGTTTGTGCTATTTATATTTCTAGAGTTTCCTTGATTAGATAAGTCCTTTGCTTTGATGAATTTGTTGTTTGATTAATGAGTAGATATTTTTCTGATTTGGTAAATTAGACTTTCATTTCTTGCAAACATAATTCTAGGTGGATGTATCTTTAGATGACAAAACTTCATATTAGTATGAAATAGAATTTCTTTTCAATTCCTAGATGGGCAATGTTACTTTGATTTCTTACAGGGAGTTGAGTTGCATGAGCAGTAATTAGAATTCAATGAATTTCATTTTACTTATCTACTACTGTACATGTTTATGCATATACTTTTCTAATTTCCTTTGAAATAACATACTTCATGTAATGTCTCTTTTTGAAATTTTTACCAAAATGCCCAATTTTCCAATTTTTTCACAATTTTGGCTCTTGACTAGTTTTAGTGTCTTGGTCTCCAAATTAGCCCAATTGCTCCCAAATATTCATAGAAGGTGTATGAATGATATAATCACTTAATTATTATGTTTATGGATTTATTATGGACCTCCAATCACTTCTACATGTCTATACTAAATTATGAACAAGATAGATGATTTTACCGGCAATTTTAGGCTTAAATCCCCACAGGGTAAGTGGTAGAAATGGCTTCCCAGATGTGCAGAAACCCACTATAATTATTAAATTGAAGTAGGGGATGTGTATAAGACACTATAAGAGACTCATATGCTTAAAAAATATACCTCCCATGGTTTTTATCACTTCTTTCAATCAGGTCTAAAAAACTAGTTTTGGACCCTTAGGTAAATGAGGTTTAGTTTGCTCCAATTGCTATGAAATTCGACCCAATGGACAAAAATTCTTAGTTAATGAACATGAAAAACATAATAAAATTTAATGAAATTCCATTCATTCATAAATCATCAATATTTTATACATCCATTCAAATCCATCAAGATTACAAGAGTTTACAACAAGGTAGTGGGAAAATGGCACCGTTTCTTCATTATTGAGCAACAATACATGAGATTACTTGGCATTTTGACCTGAGATAATATAATTTAAATCAGAATGAAAAATACTAGAGCAATATAAGCTCCCTCAAAGATATTAATATCTCACCAAGTGCTCCTCACTCCATAGAGCTGAAAGATGGTGAGGAAACTTGAGATGAAAGGAAGAACAAGTTGAACTTGATATGTCCATGAGCCACTGTAGCTTGCACCTGTAACTTATGAATCCATTTAATATCCTTGAAACANCACCAACTAGGATGGGAATATTTCACCCTCGAAATTGGCTAAGGCATGAACTAGTCATCCACTAGCTCTCTCTCTTCACAATAACAATTTTCACAAATGATCAAAAGTGCCTTCTCATGAATGATCCATGCATTTTATAAAAATTATTCAAGTATTCTAAGGTTCCAAATCCATCCATAAAATAAATCCAAGTTTAATTGGTGTGGCTTCTCATGCTATTCCATGTGGCCTCTCTCTTCACCTTCCCTCTTCTCCCAAATTTGAGTAGGAGCCTCTTGGCCTTCTCCGACTCCCAAGAGAACCCTATAACATGCTCTATTCATGCCTGACATGTCAGATATGTCATATGCCATCATTCAGATCTGAATTGTATCATAAGTGTCATAGAATCTCCATCATTGGTGTCATATATGTCATAAATGTAATGGGAATCTAGCTAAGTGTCCATGAAAATCCCATATGGATCTTCCTCTCCCCATGCAAGTGTTGGCCCGAGAAAGGGGCATAAGAAGGAACTTCATGCTCACAGTCGAGGAAAATGTGCCGCACGTGTGATAGAAGCAAAGGAATATTACAAGGGACAAAAAGGATAGCGAAGGAAAAGTAGAGGAGCACGTGGCAAAGGAAACACAAGCGTGGACGCGCGCAAGGGGAAAAAAGATAGAAAGCAATATATGCAGAATCCATATCATGGTCGTATAAGGTGTCGTAGGCTTATAGCTATGCATGTGTGAGAAGATATTTGTAAGTTAGGACGATAGTGCCTCGTGTCAATTCATGATCACCACAGCTGTAACCAGAGGGGTAGCTGATGGTGACGGCTAACAGACTACTGGGATGTAGTTGGCCCTACATGGCCATGTAAATTAGTATAAATAGAAAGGATGCAATCATTAGAGGGTTGGTTTGTAATTTTTTCTAGTATCCTTGTTCATTTTTTAGTAGTAGTTTGTTATTCAATGGTAATCCAAGGAAGGGGATGCCGATTATGTTGTAATGTCATAGTGATCAGAGGAGGAGTAGACTTAGGAAAAGTATGGTAGAATTAGAGGGGTTGGTGAGCCATGGATATGACGGTAATGGGGAAGACCGCTAGGAGTAGGAGTAGAGTAGAAGAGCAAGCCAGAGAGCATGAGAAATATGAATTTGAACTTAAAGACATATCTCAATATTAGTCTGCATCCCGTAGACTGCAAGGTGCTATATCCTTTCTCATGCCGAATGAAGAGAACCTTGGTGGTTTTTCCCATATGGGTTTCCACATTATTTCTTGTGTCCAAATGAATGACTGATGTGCTGAATGCTTATGTGATTGATAAATAGTTGCTTTCTAGACAATGTTAAATGTTGGTCAAATCCTGTTAGCTTCCTGTAATCGGTAGATGGATGAAGAGAATATCTTGCTGGATTGAAACCGTATAAATATATATCATTATATATAATTCTTTTTATGAATCCCGACTTAATTCATAGAGCCAGTTGATGTGAGTCAGTTTCACCACACAAGTTGCGCCAGCTATGAGGGGGAAAGGAAAGTTAGGTAGCACACAATGACATACAGTCATGCTCATTCGCGTAGAACTGAATCCTCTGTCCAGTCACCCTGTTTCCTTCATTGAGCTCCATGGCTGCGAGCCAAGGGACTATACTTCCTCGACAATCATGGAAACATGGATTTGGTGGTTACCCATCTATGAGATATCTCAGGTGAGACTGGGCCTGCTTCGTAGGTGTTGCTGATGGGGATTTATCTATCAGGCCAGTATCTCGGGTAGTTGTTGGATCGACGAGCTGTGCAAAACCTGGGTCACGTACGTGGGGAAAAGTGGCCAACAAATGGTTCCATTTTTGGGACCTCTTGATTAAATAGGGGATATGGTGTGGCACCCAATGAAGGAGGAGATAGAAGACTAGCTCGATGCTAAAACACTGGTGTTTATGCAAGAAGAAAGTGTAGGAACACAGTTCAACACAGAAAGATGGTTAGATGATTATATATACTCTGATATTCATGAGATATTCTTTGTTGAGTTTCTTGTTCTACTACATGAATGGTTGGTAGGATTGGAATCTAAACTGACCAAATACTAAACAAGGGAGATTAGCGAATGGAGTGACCAACTGGTTTAGGAGATAACTGGTGTAAGTAATGTTGTCTCAAGAGATGTTGATTTTTGGGTTGATAGTATATTGCAAGGGTATATTACTGAGTTCGAAGTAGATACTATAAATTCATTTAGTGAAGTTGAATGATATTTTTTCCAAGGACCACGAAGGAGATACTTATTAAGCATAAATACATGGATAAAACTACTTGCTTATGAGAAGGGTCTTCTGCATCTGGATAGTTGAGTTGTGTGTTTAGGAAGGGGCTATGTATCTAACAAGCAGGTAAAAACATGGGGAGGATTATATGGAGATGTTCCCCAAAAGAACATAACCTAAACTTGAGGTTGGAGTCCTAAGGAGTGGGAGAAGATTCAGATCAGGAAAGAGAAGGAAAACCGAAAGGGGTTGATGGAATCCTAGTTTGTTTGAAGGAATCGAACACGAACTTCGATCATGCAAAGAAGAAGGGTATTGAGACAAGGAGGAAGACTATAACATGATATCAGAAGGACCTGAAGATCTGGATATATTTGACAAGACCTCAAGGTCAGAGCGCAATTATATAACACCAGCTATATCACCTGAGATTAGATCTAGAGTCTCATCCCCTGAAGGGACCTCTAATTCGAATAGCACTAGTCCTGAAACTAGTGTGCCAGATGGTGCAACTCAGTTGAACCTTTCCCTAGAGAACTTGAAAGCCAACCCAATGGCTATGACAGATGTTAGATTACCCACCTTTATAGGGGATGGAACAGAATACCTAGAACAAAATTGGTTTCTTTGTGAAGCTGTCTGGATGGTATGCTTAGTACATAACGCCGATATAAAGAAGGGACAGATGATTACAATTTTTAGGGGTCATGCCCTGGATTGTTTCATGAAATTTTGTGTCACCCTAGCCAAAACACCATAGAATACCCTCGAGGAAATGCAAGCTACAATTATCTCAGAGTTCAGAAAACCAAAATTAGGGTCACAATGTATTACCGGGATTAAGGAGATTAAACAAGCTCTAGCAAAAACTTTGTGGGATTTTGACCAAAGATTCAAGATGCTGATGGCTAAAGTAAGCTTCCAAATGTCTAATGTATAGCATAAATAATGGTTTATTGCTGCTCTGCTACCACACATCTGAAGGTCATTTATGCAGCAGAAGATTGAGTCACAGACAGAAGCATTGGAGCTGGCGATGAAGCTAGAGGCCTCGCCTATTGTTGATGGTGCCGCTGGAATGGTCAAGATCAGTCAGCTATCCAACCTCACACTACAAATTTAGGATATCAATAAGGGAAAAGAAGGACAAGAGGACTTGTGGTGCAAAAAATGTAGAATCGACAGACACACCAAGGACAACTATCCGACCTTCATGAATTATATCGCATCCGATGCACCTAACCCATTAAATGGGAAAGGGATACCTTGGTGTCGTATATTCCAGTCAAGAGGGCACCATGACAAGGAATGTGTGTATTTTTAGAAGTTTGTAAGTACCCCTACAAATTTATTTTGTAAATTTTGTAGATTGGTAGGACATGATGAAAAATAGTGTAGAGCATACAAGCTCTTGAAAGAGAAAACAATTGATACATACTTAATGAAAAATGAGGGGTTTCCGTAGGCTGAATAGGCACAAGCCTCATACCAACCTACATAGTTCCCAGCTAATCAGTACCAAAAGCTGTATGCATTGCAGCAGCCATATCTGCAACAAAACCCCTATCAGCAAAACTACCAGCAGAACCAGTACCCACAGCAGCAACTACACCCTCTAGGAAGGGGTGGTGGAAAATTTAGAGGATGAGGTGGTGGAGGAGGATTTGGTAGGGGGAGAGGTCCAATTACATACTATAATTGTGGAAAATTAGGTAACTTTGCCAAATATTGTTTGGATCCTGCCAGGACATGCTCATATTGTAAGGTTCAATACCATAATGTTGAACAATGTCCTTAGTTGATCGCGAAGTGAAAAGCAAGAACTATTGCCACACCCAAACCCCCACCAAACCTGAAATGAATGCAAATGCAAATGTTCAGATGATCATGGCTGAACTGTGAGGCCTGAACATTGCTTCCGTAACAAGAGGAGGTGTGACGAATGGAACAGAACAAGAGAACCCATAAGAACAAATGCAGCCGCAAGTGAGGCCAGTGGCATAGAAAAAAGAATAACCAACCCACCTGAAGAAGAAAGAAGTATTCTGGGATGTGCAATCAGACTTCATAAACCCTGATCTACCATCAACTTCAACAGAAGTTAAGGACATGCCTAAACGATTCCAACATCTGTTGCAGAAGAAAGCTCCAACCGAGGTTAGTAAGCTGAGACCTCTTCTATCAATTTGTTTGATGTTAATCCAAGATAAAGATTCTATTACAGAGCTACAAGCAATAATAGACAATATCCCTATAGTACCACACACTGAGAAGACGATTAACCTAGTACGATGAAAATGTAATGTTGGCCCCGAATTGTGAATGAATGCACAGATAGGTGATTATGACATGGACTATATCATTTTAGATCTGGTGTCAGATGTCAATATCCTAACCCGCTAGACTTGGGAAAGCATGGGTAAGGTGCGCTTGGACTGGTCTCCTATCTAGCTGCGTCTTTCCAATCAGGTGAAGGTACTACCCATTGGATGATTGAGCAATGTCATCGTCGATGTTGAGGGATTGGGCACATATGCATACTTTGAGGTCATAAACATTGTAGATGATACAAATCCTTACCCTGCATTACTAGGGATAGATTGGGCTATAGACAATCAAACAATTATAAATTTCAAGAAAAGGATCCTCTTGTTTGAAGATGAGGAAATGAGAGTAGTATCTCCCATTGATCCATTTGACGGGAAAAGATATGTTGAACCTATTTATAATGAGGGGAAGGTTGAATATCTCAATCAAATATGCTATGTTACAGCTATGCACGAAGATCATATCAGTTTGACTGTAGATGGGAACTTAAGCTGGAAGTGTGCCAATTCATGTACGTCTGCTTCAGGGGAGGCTTTAGAGAATTGTCAAAATAGGTTACATGAAGTCTCCATGAGAAGGTGTGCAAGATTCACAAGTTCTATGCAATGGGTGGATACTGAGTCAAGGGAGCTATCCACCTATGGGATTTTCATCTACACTTTGGATATGGCGACCAAGACCTACAATAATTCTGAGCAGCTGCGACAAGGAACCCAGCAGGTCATGCATACAGTTCTTAATGATGGAAACCACCCTATAATTCATCATACAATCCAGCAAGAAAAAGGGGGTATAGTCGAGAATATCAATGACACTAGTGCTCACCAACACAGTGTAGCTACTCAGCAATAAAATATACCCAGAGACGTAGAAGATATCCTAACTAACTCCAGTAGGCCAAAAATAGTTGAACTAAGTAAAGATCGCAGAGTAATAGAAAATCACTCGCAAGATGAAGTAGTTATACAAATCGCAAATATCCTAAAGGAATACAAGACTCTCTTCCCCTTAAATGGCACAAAAAAAGGGAATGGTAGAATACCTAGAAAGGATAAAGATAGATTTGTGATTGCAGAATAATCCTACTCAACAACAGCTGTCGACATGACATTAGAAATATATCAGAGTGAAGCCATCGACAAAAGGAAGACTTATCCTACACTATGCAAGCAGGCTATTTGAACACCCTTACAAGTTGAAGGAAACTTGGCTCAAGCCATATACCATCACACAAACTATGGATATAGGCACAACACAATGCCAGAGAAGTCGATGGTACCCTATTCATGAGTTTGGTAAATGATAGTTTCCTGAAACCTTACTCCGACACGTGTAAAAAAAAACGGCCAAAATATGGAAACTATTTTGTTGCAGGATTGTGACAAAAACCAACATAAAACATGAGCAATAAACCACCCAGTGGTCACATCATCTCATATACCCAAGAAAGAGACATCAAGTGTGCAAACAGCAAGACAACTAGGGGCTAAAGAATGCAAAAAGCAGGAATGACAGGATGGCTAGCATTAACCAGCGGATCCATGCCAAAATATTTGTACAACTGAGTCACTTGCATGGAATTAACTCAACCCATTATGAGGAGAAAGGTGGCATATTGTTAGCTCTCATAAACCATCTTAGCACTAATTTCTATTACTAGTCTGACAAGTACAGCTCGAAAGGTCAGCTACAGAAATTAATAGAGAAAGCATTGGAAAAGGCAACCTAGGAAGCATGATTAGACCTTAAACTCTGTCAAATGATGATTGAATGGCATTATCCAATATCTAATTATTTAGTCCTCGATCTAGATAATTTTCTGTTATGCACCAAGAGCACCAGAGCCGAGCCATTATAGAACTTCATCCTGTCGCCTGTCTTCCATCCCATTCAAGCCCATGGTAATTAACATTCCCAGTGAGAGTGAGGCTTCAAACACCACTATCATCTCTGGATACCCCATTGATGAAGAAATAGAGACACAATCAGCCACAGGCCTGCAGCTACAATAGTCACCAGAAACCCATGCAATGCCAAGAACAAAGGGGCCACAAACAATTCCAACCCCTGATTCTCGTCTTGTGTCGAATCCAGTCTAGGGAATATCAGATATTGTAGGAAATCCATCTGCACCACTATAGCCAAGACAAAAGAAATGAAAGGTCACAGCCACTCCATATGAATAAGGAAAGGCACCTGCTGCTGAGTAATCCAATGTTGGTGACGATGAACCCTCACAACCATAGACAAAACCAGACGAAGAACACGCTAACCCAATTTTTCCATGCTACATTCGACCAAGAAGACCTGGTGCACCCGATGTAGAACTTCCAATAAATTCAGTGACCACTTTGATTACACCACAACTCCCTATCGACATGACTGTGCTCCAAGATATCCTCCCCAGGTTAGTTGTACTGATGTTTCAATGCTACGACACTCGGTAGCAAGAGGGCTTACAAATAAAAGACTATATGGACATAATCCAGGCCACTACATGTAATCTTAAGGTACTCAGCCCGTAGAAGTGGGCCAAGGGACTGGCCACTTCCGGTTTAAACAACATGCTCTTCATACCTCAATTTGGCCATAGCTTGCAAGTCAATACATATGTAAAGCAGTTACTGGTCTGCTTCCATGGAGGATACTTATGACTGAATCAGCCATACCCGGTTAATGTTGAATTAATAGGACAAATAACAGGACTCCCAATTGAAGGTAAAGATCCTCTTCCATACTTGACTAAGCGCAAAACTAAACCCATCAAGTAGAAGCACAACTTTCAGCGAGCAGGATGAGGCTACTTACTTGGTCCCATCCAAGACAAAAGTGTCCATGTTGCTGCAAATATTTTATTCTGTAAAATATTTAATAAGGTGATTCCAACCTAGTGTTTAGCAGCAGTAGTAGAAATTGCATATTTATGTGAATAAGGACAAAATTTTAATTGGTCATGGTACTTGCTTAATGCACTATCCGAAGATGTGATGCTAGCTCAACAGAAGGATGATCACAAATTTTGCTATTCATGGTTGCTAACTTTGATTTTGTTCACTCTCTGGGATGACCCTCTAAACTATGTACATGTGAATGCCCCAATGTCTTTATTAGGTGCAAGATACCAGAACCCATGGGAATATAAGAAGGAAAACTAGCACCTGCGGGATAACAATGTTGTATTCTTTATGCATGTAGAGGCCCTGTGCCAAGTTGTCTGACAACTTCATAGGCTCTTCACCACAACTGTGCAAAGGTATGCTTCTTTCATCAAATTTGAAGCTGATGTGCATAGTATAAATCCATTTCCTATAAAAGTTCCACCTCATCAAATACATCAACCCATATTTGTAGTCACTGACAACGATGTGGATGCAATTTTCAAGCTTTGGTCGGAGGAATGGCGCGACCCATTCGTAGAACCACTTCCTAAAGAGTAGAATGTAGAGGAACCACCAATTCACCAATTTCATGGTGAAGAGAAAGAAGGTGATGATAACCAAGGGGATCCCTCACAAGAAAACATGGAAGATGATGATGATATGGAGGACTCAGGCCAACATCCTTCAGCACAGCCACACGCTGAAGAGCAGACATAGACCCGTGTGCAGCCCGAGGAAGCTCAATCATCATGGAAGAAGAAAATGGTAGACAGAATAGCAAAAACTGTTGTATTAATTGAGGATGAGTTGTAGGAACTTTTCAATGCTAATAAGGAAGTTACGCAAGATAACCTTGGTGGAATAAGGGCCCAGCAAGAGAGCATCGCTGCCCAAGTCTAGACCCACCTCAATAAGTTAACAACAACTATCAATGAGGTCAAGCACAGAGTGGAAACCAAATCATATCGCATTGATCCTAACATACCACTACTCACACCGTCGTGGGAATCTCCATTCAAGGTACTCATTTAGGTGCAAGCACTTGAATTAAAGGAAGAGACAACCACAAATACTGATAGTAGCACTGCTGAGATAGAATTCTCCAAGTTTCTCTTGAAAGATATCTATATCATCCAACAGGAAGCTGCAACTAAAATCCGACTAAGGAAAAACATTGTTTCTCACTAGGTAGCGAAACAAAAAAAAGAAGGCCAAACTACGCAAGACCCTCTTGTAAGGGAAGGAGCGGGAACTACAGGAGCGCACCAAAATCTTGGTTGAGAAGGAGCAAGAAATATTAGCCCGCGATCAAAGTTGTGTCACATTGGTGGATTCCATTAAAAATGCCATTGCAGCATTTCCACCAAAGGTGGGGAAAGCCGATGAAGACCCCTTGGCTAAAGTTGTGAGGCTTGCGAATATCGCGCAAGATCTTCAGTGCCAAGTAGAAGATCTACAAGCCTGGCAGATACCAAGCACACTGCCAGAGGTGTTGGCACAAAGAAGAACATTAATGTTTGAAGCTGCTGACAAAATTAAAGGCAAAGAAGCAATATGCGCAAGGGCCACAGACAATGTTGCGACCATTTGGGAAACATTGCTTAAGGATGAGGCAACTGAAAAAATAAGGCAACGCATTCATGAGCCAAATCAGCACATCACCGCTGTGAAGGTGGACATGCAGAATTTTCCCCTCTAGTAAAAGGTCATTAAGCATGTAGAGATCAAACATCTCTAGTAGGAAGTCTAGACCCTTTGCAAGCAGGAGAAATCTAGGGAAGCCAAGGTTGAGGAATTCCAGTCAGAGGCAAAAAATCTCACAGACCATATTCACCCAATTCAGTAGAAGCTTCAAGGAACATTGCGGTCGATAGAGAAAGACTTGTTGGAGTATGTATAGTTCAACCATGTGGAGAAATTGGCTGTGCAAGCAGAGGAAGCTGTGGCAAAAATTGCTAAAATAGAAGCAATGGTGTAGGAATTCCAAGGAAAGTTTTGTGCTACTGCACAAATAGACCTGGAACCAACAAGTTCAAAATAATGTACGCAAATGCGACCAAGGTACTCAGTTGAAAAAAAAATGTGTTTGAATTTTAGAGACAACCATAGCACCGCATGTGCATAATAGGCCTGTAGAACTTAAGGAAATAATTTGTGCAGACATAATGAGACACATCCTGATCACCGCCAAATTCGTTTATGAAGCAAGTGATGGAAAATTCAAGACATCTGGCACGTACTAACAGACCGTTAAATGCATCAATATTCAGCAAATATTTGGTGCTTGGACCAGGACTGTGCTGCACAGGATCAAGGGGGGAGAACTCAGTCACCATGGCTGTCCATCCCATCTGCACATGCTCATGACTGTCACTACCCAAAAGTGGTGATGCTGGTAATCATAGCATATCTAAGAAAGAAATATGTTACACAAGGTGAGCATCTTGTCCTCATAATGCCATTAGATAAGCCTATATGAAAGAAGACTCAATGCTCTTCCTATAATATTGGGGTTTGCTTTCACTAAGCAAACATCGTTGTGTTATGCTTCTCACCCACTAGATGCAATTTCAAATGAATTGGAGAGTTTCTTATCGAGCATCCTTAAGGGATAAAGTTGTTGTTGCATATTTCAATATGTCGGGTGTATCTAGAGACAACAAGAAGAAAGATGGTGATAGTCACCCAGTGGCTTAAACCCATTGACAAGACTCCATTGAAGTTATCCTTAGCTATTAATAGATCAGTAGCATAGCGGCCCTATTGGTGGCACCAGAGCGGAATCCTTCTAGGAACCAGAGACCAAGCCCATTTTGACATGCGTTGTGGGATCCAGTCCACAATCTCTGCAGTCTTTCACAAATTCTGCAGGCTTGGAAGGTTGCCATAGCATCCACCCCTTCAGGTGGGATCTCTGACTCTTAGCAGGCTGTGAGGGGTCCAACGAGAAAGAGTTTTCTTGAACTCTCGGCTACTCAAGTGAAATTTGTCAAAGTTTGGAAAATCACTCACCTCCACCACCTAGGATTGCAAGACTTGTCCAGTTTTAAATATGGACAAGTCTTCAAATTTCATATCTATGGCAAAGAGGGTGGTGAAGACAGCACTACAGAAGAGAGAAACTCGAAGAAGCGTAGCCAGAGAACAAGCCACAACAACCCACAACAATTGTGCATCAACTCTCTGGAGCATGAGAATGGTGGAAGGACCAAGGCCACATGAATTGCTATGTCGAAATGGGACACTAAGAACCCTTGGTGAAATTGGAGGAGGACTATGACAAGATGATGAAAGAGTCCCAGAGCAAAGAAAACATTCCTCTTCGTAGGGATCTTGGTCTCAACAAGAAGCGCATAAGCTTACCTTGTCAGCTCATGCAAACTCTGCCATCAAATCCTTCATTACCCATCCTCTAAAATGGTGCTGCGAAGCAATCCATGTCGGTGTGCTTATCTTTGCTGCAATAAAGATAATGATTTGCGGATAGATTCAGAGAGTTCGGACAGAAATTCTGGGGTCGCGATGATAAGGACGATGCCAGGATTGAAGATAAAGGTAAAAGGTCAATGAAAGGGAAAGGGACTGATATAAGTTATGGTAGAAGTAAACCTTCTGTAATTGATTCTGCCGATTCACTTCAAGTGATTCCAAATGTGAAGAGGGGTCGGATTAAAGGCAGTAGGAGAAGAGAAACACAAGAACCTGTAAAAAAATTTCCTTGAAAAAAAAAAAAGAAGGAGCATGGAGCAGACTACACAAGTTAAGATGCAGCCAAAGAAAAACAAATCTCTATGCTTTTTCAAAAAGATATCGTGCAGATCAAGCCACTCGTATGACCCTTGCTTAGTGGCTCGGGACAACCCATAGGTGAGTGTTGGGGGCCTATTGAGCCGAGAAAGGGGCATAAGAAGGAAATTTGAGCATGCAGCCAAGGACACTGCATCATGTGCATGACATAAGAAAAGGAATATCTCAAGGGAAAAAAGGACCACGAAGGTAGAGCAAAGGAGTGCACAGAAAAGGAAAAGCAAGAGCAAACGGGCACAAGGAGTGATAGATGATGAATCCAGATCATGGTTGTATAAGGCAGCATAGGCCTGCAGCTAAGCAGGTGCGAGAAGATATTTATAAGTCAGGTTGATAGTGCCTTGTGTGAAGTCATGATCACCACAGCTGTAACCATAGGTGTGGTTGATGGTGATGGCTAATAGACTGTTGGGATGTAGTTTGCCCTGCGTGGCGATGTAAATTAGTATAAATAGGAAGGATGCAACGGTTAGAGGGTTGGTCTGCAAGGTTTTCTTGGATCCTTGTTCATTTTTCAGTAGTATTTTGTTATTTAGTAGTAATCCAAGGAAGGGGATGCCAATTATGTTGTAATGTCATAGAAATCAAAGGAGGAGTAGACTCAAGAAAAGTATGGTAGCATTAGAGGGGCTATTGACCCGCGGATCTGACGGTAGTGGGGTAGAGCACTAGCAGTAGGAGTAGAGTAGAAGAACAAACTAGAGAGCATGAGAACTATGATTCTAAACTTAAAGACATATCTCAAGATCAGTATGCATCCCGCAGACTGCAAGGTGCTATATCCTTTCTCATTCCAGATGAAGAGAACCTTGGTGGTTTTTCCCAGATGGGTTTCCACATTATTTCTTATGTCCAAATGAATGACTAATGTGGTGAATTTTTATGTGATTGATTAATAGTTGCTTTCCAGATAATGTTAAATGTGTTTCAAATCTTGTTAGCTTCCTGCAATCGGTAGATGGATGAAGAGAATATCTTGCTGAATTGAAACTATATACATGTATATCATTCTGTATAATTCCTATTATGAATCCTGACTTATGTCATAGAGCCGATTGATGTGAGTCAGTTGCACCGCATGAGTTTTTCCAGCTGTGAGGGGGAAATTAAAGTCATTTCATGCATGATGACATACGGTTGTGCTCATGCGCACAGAACTGACTCCTCTTTCTAGTCACCCTGTTTCCTTCATTGAGCACCTTGGCTTCGAGCCAAAGGACTATACTTCCCCGACAATCGTAGAAACATGGTTTCAGTGGTTACCCATCTGTGAGATCTCTCAAGCAAGACTGCAACTACTTCACAGCTATTTCCTATAGGGCTTTCTTTATTGGGCTGGTATCTCGGGTAGTTGTTGGATCGGTGGGCTGCACAGAACCTGGGTCGCGCAAGTGGGGAAAAGTGGCCAACAGTTTGTTACGATTCATCCCCAAATTAGACCTATGAAGTATATGGACAATTATATTAACCTTATAATCCATCCAAAAACATTAGACTTTCCACATATTTGATATTGCAAGAGGAGGATTCCATTTAACATAGGAATTCTAGCTTGAGTGGGCCCCATAGTCTCCATGTGTCTCCATTCTCCATAGCTATTTCATTTTTCACTTGCATTAATTTAATTAACTCTATTAAATAAATATTTATTCTTTATAATTTCTAAACACCAGTTATTAGCTCCCTTATTAATTTCCCAATGTTTCCACCCAACCTAGGGAACTAGTAGATTTGATGGAATTTTCCTTCTATGCAATTATTTGAATGGGGACATTACAGTGCTCCCCACCCAATATTGATTGTGCTCAAGCAATTTTAGATTTGTATGCTGCAAAATATTCTCCTCTTCCCATGTGGCAT
This sequence comes from Pseudotsuga menziesii, assembly GCA_001517045.1. Lineage (NCBI taxonomy): Eukaryota > Viridiplantae > Streptophyta > Pinopsida > Pinales > Pinaceae > Pseudotsuga > Pseudotsuga menziesii. The sequence continues at coordinate 40,909 of LPNX010420151.1, read as the reverse complement.
CTTCACTTGGTATATTATTCCATTGCACAAAGTATTCTTTGATTGTTCTTCTCCTCAATCTTCTCTCCCTTTTCTTCAAAACCTTTTTTGGAATAAGTGTGAGATTTCCTTCATCATCCAAAGGAGTGAGTGTATATGAAATGAATTTTCTTACCAATAGCTTTCTTGAGACAAGAAACATGAAATACATTATGAATTTTGCTCCCTTCTGAAAGTTCTAACTCATATGCTACTTCTCCAATCTTCTGGATTACCTTGTAGGGCCCATAGTATATTGGCTTTAGCTTTTCTGCTCCATTCCTTTTGAGAGATGTTTGTTTGCATGGATGTAACCTAAAATACACTAAATAATCAACCTGAAATTTCCTTTCCTTTCTATGTTGATCTGCATATTTTTTTTGCTAATTTTGGGCAACCTGCAAATTGTCTTTTAAAAGATTTAAAATTTCTTGGCTTTCTTCCACCCAATATTTATCTTTTGGAGCTCTACTATCACCAAATATCATATCCGAAAATGTAAGTGCATCATAATCATATAATTCTCTGAAAGGAGACATCCCTATTGACATGTGAAAGGTGGTATTGTAACGAAACTCACCCAAGTGTAGCCATTTTTTCCAAGCTTTTTGTTGTTCTCCCACATAATTTTGGAGGTACCCTTCCAACCATTTATTCACCCTCTCTATTTTTCCATCAGCTTTTTAATGGTATATTTTACTTGTATTCAACTGAGTACCCACCAATCTAAAAATTTCTTGCCAAAAAACACTCATGAATCTACCATCTCTATCACTCACAAAGCTCTTGGGGATCCCATGCAATCTGAAGATTTCTTTGAAAAAAAGGTCAGCCACTTGTGCAGCACTAAAATAGGATGTAACAGCAAATAAATGAGAAAACTTATTCAATCTATCCACTACCACATATATGTAATCCTTCTTAGTCAAATCAGTGAGTGGAGAAGTCAACTTGGAGAACCCTTTCACAAACTTCTTGTAGTATGTACATATTCCAATGAAGCCTCATAATTTTGTGATGTTCTTTGGTGATGTCCATTCTAAGATAGCCCAAATATTTTCCATGTGCACTTTCACTCCATATTTCCCAATAATTTTCCCAATATATAATATTTATTTCATCCCAAATTCACATTTAGACATCTTAGCATACAAAATACTATTCTTGCAAAGTTTTCAACACAATCTCTAGGTGTTGCAAGTGCTCTTCCCAAGTTTTACTGTAAATGAGAATATCATCAAAGAATACCAAAACAAACCTTATAAGCTTCTTGCAAAATATTATATTCATACATGCTTGAAATGTAGTTGGAGAATTAGTCAACCCAAATGGCATAACAAGAAACTCAAAGTGACCATAATGACATCGAAAAGCAATCTTTTGCACATCTTCCTTCTTCATCTGAATTTGGTGATAATCATATCTAAGGTCAATTTTGGAAAAGTAATTAGCTCTAAATAGCTCATCCATTATATCATAAATCCTAGGAATAGGATATCTATTCTTGATGTTATTCTTGTTCAAATCTCTAAAGTCTATACACATCCTCAAATTTCCGTCTTTTTTCTTTACCAACACTATTGAAGAAGCATAAGGGATAGAGCTTGGTCTAATGAGTCCCAAATCTAAGATTTCTTGAATGGAATTCTCAATATCATCAATGAAATTCTTGGGATGTCTATAAGGTGGTACCTGAATGGGTGAAGTACCCTCCTCCAAAACAATGTTGTGCACAACCCCCCTATTAGGTGGTCTACCATGTGGAAGATCTCTGAAAAAAAATTCATATTATTGCAAAAATGTCTCTATCCACTTTGGGTGTTTAAAAACTTTGAATTTTTTCTTGGAAGAGGTGATATAAAATTCATCATCCCATTCTATATCACCATGCCTCAATATATATCTCATGCTATTGTAATTACTACCTATTTTGGGTAAGTGTGCTACCCTCTCACAACCCTTAGTACACATGTTGAATCTCGAAATATCATTTCAGGAATTTGATAATTTACTGAATTATATCCTATAGAATAACACCATTTCACTCCCATGAATACATTAGTATTAGAAACATAAACCACATAAAAACTATCAACAAAATTATAGTTACCTATGGTGACTTGCATCTTTGGAACCCATGTGTTGCATTGCATTGTGTTGTGACCTGGAATGACAACTGTGAAGCCATCGAATGGTTCAATTGGTATATTTATTTTCTCCACCATCTCTACAGAAATTAAATTATGTGTATCTCCTCCATCTACCAAAACTGAAGCTCTTTGTCCCAATTCCACACCCTTGCATCGAATAGTGTGATAGTAAGGCACTGCTGAAAGTACTGCCATTCTTGCTTTGTCTGGTGAAGGATGATTTTATTCTTGTTTTTCTTCTTCAGCTGATGTTTCATATGCCTCCTATTGATATGAAATGTTCCATTATTCATCCATACCCCATTCATGCTCATCATTATCAGTAAATACTTCTATGTATTGAGCTTTTCCTTTAGCACATTTATGCCCCAGTGTCCATAGTTGGAAGCATGTGAAGCATAGTTTTTTCCTTCAAAGTTCATCCCTGTTTTGTCCTTATTTCTTATTCTTTTGATATGTGTCTCTTTGCAAAAACTTATTATCATGTTCATCCTTTTTCCAAGGCTTTCTTTCAAATCTGAAGTTAGGCTTGAGAGGAAATCTTGTTCTAGGAAGCACATTTTGAAGATCTCTAGTCAAGCTCATTGCATCATTTAAGTTAGTAGGCTTGTGGTATTTGACCAACCCTTTTTAGGGATCTTCCAAACCTTCAGTGAACAGAAATACTAACCTTCACATGGATACATTAGCCACCTTAACTGATAATCTTTGGAATTCCAACATATACTAAATAGGAGTCCCTACCTGCTTCGATTGTGCTAGTTCTTTGAAAGACCATTTTGGATCTTTTTGATCAAACCTTTCTAATGCCCTGACAACAAATTCCCCATATTTTTTAACCTGATAATTACCCAATGTTTTCATTCCATGGGACCATCATTCATTGGAATCTCCATCCAAGTGCAAAATAGCCATTTTTAAAGCATCATCTTCCACCATTGGATTCAGCTGAAAATACACATCCAATTTTTGCACCCAAGTGTTAGCAGAACTTTGAGATGAACCATCAAAAGTAGGAAGTGGAACTTTACCTATGGCACAATTAAATTCTTTGTTTTGGTGTAGAGACTTATTATCCTCATTTTTTAGTTTGTTTTCCATGGTGAAGTACTGCTCAAATGTTATACTTCTCCTACACTCTTCATCCAATTTAGCCCATTCTTTTGTTATTATATCAATTTCAAATTGAATGTTAGTCTTTTATTTGGGAATAATAAATTTAGGTGTAGTAATACTTGGTGTGCTATGAAATTCATGGGGTCTATTTTCAGGTTTTTTTCATGAGAAAATGTGATCACCCATTGTCTTCTTTTCTACTGATTGTGAATTAACACTATCTCATATTATCCCTTTGCTTCCCATTTGACTGGCCATCAATTCAAATCATTTTTCTATCTGTTGGGTCATGTCCTTGGATATTTATTCAAATAGGGTTTTTATAATTTTTAGATACTCCATTTTCTCCTTAGTGTAGTCTTCTCCCTCATGAGCCATAGCTTTAGTCAAATGTGCCTCTTTTTTCTTCTAGTTCTTCTTCTACAAGCCGAGAACCTTCCAAATCAGATTCTAAGGGTGGTATTTTATTTCTTTGAATAATTTTTAACACCACAAAGTTCCAATACCATGCTCTGATACCACTTGTAATGTAGTTTTTTTTTTTTTTTTACCAAAATGCCCAATTTTCCATTTTTTTCACAATTTTGGCTCTTGACTAGTTCTAGTGTCTTGGTCTCCAAATCAGCCCACTTGCTCCAAAATATTCAGAAAAGGTGTATGAAGGATATAATAAATTAATTATTATTCTCATGGATGTATTATGGCCCTCCAATCACTTCTGAAAGTCTGTACTAAATTCTGAACAAGATAGATGATTTTACAAGCAATTTTGGGCTAAAATCCCCCCCAAGGTAAGTGGTAGAAATGGCTTCCGAAAATGTGCAAAAACCCAATATAATTATTAAATTGAAGCATGGTATGTGTAAAATACATTATCATATACTCATATTCATAACCAATCGACCTCCCATGGCTGTTATCACTTCTTTCAATCAGATATAAAAAACTAGTTTTCTACCCTTGGGGAAATGAGGTGTAGTTTGCTCCAATTGCTATGAAATTTGACCTGATGGACACAAATTATAATTTACTGAAACTTAAATCCATAATATACTTAATTAAATTCCATTCATTCATAAATCATCAATATTTTATACATCCATTTGAATCCATGAAGATTACAAGAGTTTACAACAAGGTAGTGGGGAAATGGCACTGTTTCTTCATTATTGAGCAATAATACATGAGATTTATTGGAATTTAGACCTGATATATATATGAAATTAAATATAATATAATTTACATCATAATACAAAATACTAGAGCAAGAGAATCTCCCTAAAAGATATGAATATCTCACCAAGTGCACCTCACTCCATAGAGCTGAAATATGGTGAGGAAACTTGAGATGAAAGGAAGAACAAGATGAACTTGATATGTCCATGAGCTACTGTATATTGAACCTATAAATTATGACTCCATTTAATCTCCTTAAAATACCTGATTTGCCTCTCCAAACTCCAACTAGGATGGCAATCTTTCACCCTCGAAATTGGCTAAGGCATGAACTAGTCATCCACTAGCTCTCTCTCTTCACCATAACAATTTTCACAAATGATAAAAAGGGCCTTATTATGGATGATGCATGAATTTAATAAAAATTATTGGTATTCTAAGGTTCCAAATCCATCCATAAACCAAAGCCAATTCTAATTGGTGTGGCTTCTCATGATATGCCATGTGGCCTCTCTCTTCACCTTCCCTCTTCTCCCAAATTCGAGTAGGAGCTTCTTGGCCTTCTCCAACTCCCATGAGTGCCCTCTAAGATTCTATATTCATTCCTAAAATGTCATATATGTCATATGTCAGCCCTCAGATCTGAATTGTGTCATAACTATCACAGAATCTCCATCATTGGTGTCATAGATGTCATAAATGTAAAGGGAATCTAGACAAGTGTCCATGAAACTCCCATTTGGATCTTCCTCTCCCCATGTAAGTTATAATTCATCCCCAAATTCGACCTATGAAGCATATGGACAACTATATTAACCTTATAATCCATCCAAAAATATTAGGCTTCCCATAGATTCGAGATTGCAAGAGGAGGATGCCATTTAACATAGGAATTCTAGCTTGAGTGGGCCCCACAGTCTCCATGTGTCTCCATTATCCATAGCCATTTCATTTTTCACGTGCATTCATTTAATTAACACCATTAAATATATATTTATTCCTTATAATGTCTAAACACCATTTATCAACTCCCTTATTGACTTCCCAATGTTTCCACCTAATCTAGGGAACTAGTAGGATTGATAGAATTTTCCTACTATGCAATTATTTGAATGGGGATATTACACATCCCTAGGTTGACAATTAAATATCAAACACTCTTCTTGTTAAGTAATTAATGAGTATATAGAGTGCCCAACATTTTGGCACTATTTTCAGGGAAGGTAATTGGTAGGCATAGTTAGTACTTTAATTGGTTCATTTTCTTCAGTAGATATGGTTTTAAGCTTTCATGATTTATAGGTTTGCATGAATACGAGAAGAAATCAATGGGATATTCCCAAAACTCCCAAAAATACTAACCTAGGAGGTGCAAGAGGCTGTGGATGTAGCTCAGGATTAGGCAGAAAGACTATCATTGACAAATTAGTTTCCTGAGATAATTCTTCTACTGGGTCTCAAACTATAGGACCATCATCTGTCAGAAGAAGCCCTGATTCTCCTAGGATGGAAGCATCAGTCTCAATAGTGGAGAGAATAGTAGGAGCTGTGACACCATCTGGTGTCCCTATGGAAGAAAATCTAGGAGATAGGGGTATTTTTATGGGAATGGTTGGTCTAGAGGAGGTTTACCAAATCAATGGAAAGGAATTTACAAAAGAGGAGTGGTTACAGTTTCGGAAAAAGTTCGAAGATTATAAGAATCAGAAACAAGAAGAGGAGGAGATAAACATGAATAAAAAATGTCACCACAACGATCGTGGGGAAGAACTAGGGGGAAATCATAATTATAATGGTGACTTCCATCATGAGGATAAATTTTCCACACTTCATTTCCCCATTTGCAAACCAACGTGACAAGCCCCCATGAAAAATATTTCACCCTTAGTGTTACCTCGCTTTCATGGGAAGCCCATAGAGGATCCAGATGAATTCCTCTTTGAGCTTGACATTCTCTATAGAAGTTATGACTACACCTATAGTGAGAAGAAGATGAAAATATTTCCTGCTACCTTAAAATATAATTCCCTATACTGGTTTATGATCTTGGGTGGCGAAAATGTCACAAATTGGGAGCAGATGAAACAGGTGTTTCTCAAAAATTATCAAGAACACTATAGGACAAAGGATAAGAGAGAATAGTTATTCAAGATCTAGTAAAAATATGATGAGATTTTGGAGTATTTTGTGGAAATAATTTTGTATAATGTGTAGATATTAGGTCAAACCACTACTGGAAGGGATGTCCTCAAGATCATTCTATTGTGGGGATTAAGAGACAAATCTTTGGACAAGCTTAACCTATTGGGAAAGGGAGATATCTTCAAGGAATACTTTGATCACATTGTGGAATTATGTTGACGATATTCCAGGGGATCTACCCGAACCAGTACAAATGATCAAGACATTTTCTCGCAGGAACAGAAATCAGTTGGTAGAGGAGCTACTTAGGCAGAGATCGGAAATATCCTCAAGAATTTTGAAGCTAACATGATGAGTTCCATCTCTTCACAACTAGATGTTATGAGAGAGAAATAGGAACAAGTGGTTGAAGATCTGGTACTTGGGGTATTCTTCCCTAAGTGTAGGAATAATAACCCACTGAAAGAATGTCCAACTTATAAGGAAAAAGTGTGTGGTCTGTGTGAATTGGAGCATGATAAAAAATATTGTCCCTCACTTATGAAAGCAAAAGCAGTCTTTCAGGAATCCACTATAGACACAAACCAAGCCGGTTTCATTTTGCAGAAGAAGCCATGGAATAATTGTACTAATCAATTTCCTTCATCATACTCATATCCTAACATATAGTGGCACCACCCTTCACAACTTTCAGGACGATATCCAAACCCCTGGACTTCATGGGAACCACAACCAAACCAACAAGATCCTTAGTCTCCAGGATGGATAAATCTGTATCTAGGAAACTAGTTTTCTCATAACCAGTTTCTGCATAACCAACCATCCTATCCCCAGTATCAGTATCCTCAGCTGCAACCCCCAAATAATGGTGTACCAATGGGCACACCACTCCATCCTCAATTTCCTTCTCAACCTAAACCCAATCCCAATAATAAATCAGTGCAATAATTCCAAATTTCTAGCATGCCATCTTATTCTGTTTCCCCTCTCCCTGCAATAATTTACACCTATGATCAGGGAAGGTAGTGGAACCAATATTCATTGAGGATGTTCCATCCTCCATGACTGATGAAGGAATTAATCCACCATTTGGAAATTCATTTAGTTCAACGATCCCCATCATTGAGAATTATGAAATACCTGTTGAAACACTAGCTGAAACACCATCTAAAATGTTGAGTGAGATACATGATGAAATAGCAGTTGAAACACTTGCAAATACCTACACTAAAACACAACTTACACAGTCTTCAAAATAACCATCATATCATGACCGATTAACCTTGCAAAAGGTTGTGGAACAACCTAGTTTCAACCTCTTAGAACCCCTACATGATGTACCCATTTATGCCAAAACTATTAGAGACCTGATTGTAAAAATACCAGGTAGGAAACCGAAAGACCCTCGTATAGTGCATGTGGTAGGACAGTTGTCTGAACTAATAATGGGAAGATTCACATTGGCCAAATATGATGATATAGATAACTCCACTATCACAGTATGTATTGGGTAGATTCAAATATCTAATTTTTTGGTTTATTTAGGTGCGTCAATAAATGTGATGACTATTGATACCTTAAAACAACTAGGACTTGCTAATCTCAGGCCTATGCCAACTATACTAGATATGGTTGATAGATCTACCATTAAGCCAAAAGGAGTCATGGACGTCGTTGTAGTATCAGTTTATTCATGGGAGTACCCTTTAGACTTTGTTGTTTTATAGCCTAAGTTACAGCTCGAGGGACACCCATTGATCTTGGGAAGACCATGGCTGGCTACAATAGATGCATACATCAACTATAGGTTAGGCTCCATGAAAATTTCTAATGGAAGTGCCATTAAAAATATGACTTTATATCCTCCAACTAAACCGAGCATAGATGTTGAAAATCCATTGTGGATGGATTTAGAGGGAGAAGAGTATATTCAGCCTTTATTAACAATTGGGAGATACTTGACCTTTAAGACAGAAACCGAAGATGATACCATATATAATTCATTAGAGAGCCTACGTCTGTCACTAAAAGAGCATATCATATACTCGATAGCACAATGAAAGAATGAGAATAGGAAGAAATCACAGAAGAATCCTTACTCAGTGATATCAAATTGATAATTCCAAGAGTCTGCCAGTAGAAGTTGACTCACATAAAACATTGAACATCAACCCTAATCTCAAAGCGGATGAACTAGAATGCCTCGTTACACTACTGAAACAACATAAGGGGTATTTTGCATGGGAGTACACATATATGAGGGTAATTCCCTCAGCTTTATGCACCCATCATATTTACATTTAAAATGATTCAAATCCCATACAAAAACCTCAACGCAAAATGAACCTTGACATGAGAGATATTGTGAAGGAAGAAATCCAAAAAATTCTAGAGGCAAGTATTATTTACCCAATTTCAGACAGTGAGTGGGTATCGCCACTTGTGATCATACCTAAAATGAATGGGAAATTGCGAGTCTATGTGGATTACAGGGAACTTAACAAAGAAACACAGAAGGACCATTTCCTTTTTCCTTTCATTGATCACTTTCTAGACACCCTTTCTCGCAAATATTTATTTTCCTTCCTGGATGGTTTCAGTAGGTATAACCAAATCCAGATTTCCCTTGAATACCAGGATAAAACCACCTTCACATGTCCTGGGGGCACCTTCGCAAAAAGGGTGCTTCCCTTTGGGTTGTGCAATGCGCCGACCATGTTTCAGAGGGCTATAATTGGAATATTCTATGAAATGGTGACCGATTGTATGGAAGTGTTTATGGACGAATTCACTCCTTATGGCGATAGTTTTGATGAAGCACTAGAAAAATTGGAAAAAGTTCTTAAACCCTATGAATAGACACACCTATCTCTGAGCACCAAAAAATTTCCACATCATGATGAGTGAAGGTGTGGTTCTGGGACATTTTATCTCTGTTGCAAGTATTCAGGTAGATCCAGCCAAGATAAAGGTAATTTCAAATATTCATATATGTGGGTTGGAGAAAGAGGTAAGAAGTTTTCTTAGTTATGCGGGTTATTATAGGAGATTCATATAAAATGTTTTCAAGTTGGAATCTCCCTTGGAGAATTTCTAGGACAGCAGGAAGGTCATAGCCAGTACGTTGTCTATTATGTTAGTAAGAATCTATCTCTTGCTTAACTAAACTACACGGTAACAAAGAAATAATTCCTTTCTATCATTTATTGCATCAATTAATTTAGACATCATATTATTGGATTCTCTACATTTGTACATACTGACCACTCAGCTATTAGATATTTGATGAAAAAACCCGTCACTAATGCTAGAGTGGCTAGGTGGTTGATATTACTCTAGGAATTTGATATCAATATTGTTGACGTACCAAGGAAAAAGAACATAGTTTTAGATTTTATTTCTCGGCTGACTAATAATGATGATGATACACTAGTCAAAGATTCCTTTCTTGATGAACCTTTATTTGTAGTCTCACCCTTTTCCCCATGGTATGCTAACATTGCCAATTACTTAGTTGCAGGTAGACTTCCATCACACTTGTCCAAATGATAAAAGAGGAGAATTATATAGCAAAGTGTGAGGTAGTGCTGGATCAAAGGACACCTCGTTTACATAGGACATGATTTGGAAATCCGGGAGGTGTTTGAGAGAGGATGAAATACTCAGTATTTTGAAGCAATGTCATGATGATCCCTATGGGGGGGATTTTACAGATAAAAGGACAAAACATAAAGTATTAAGTATGGGATACTTTTGTCCAACTATATTTCAGGATGCAAGAAAATATTTTTAGGCCTATGAGAGCTTCTAGAGAATGGGCCAGCCAAATAGATAATATGAGATGCCACTTCAGCCGCAGTTGGTGGTTGAACCCTTTGATAGATGGGCCCTATATTTTGTAGGGCCTATCAACCCTCTATCAAGACAAAAAAATTTACATTCTGGTTTTCATTGACTATATGACCAAGTGGGTATAAGTTATGGCCTTGGTAAAGTCCAGTGATTTGGTTGTAATAAAGATTTTATATGCAGAGATGTTCACCCACTTTGGAGTACCGAGGGAAATTGTGACAGACGGAGGACCATAGTTTGTGTCCCAAAATATGGAGGCCCTATTTTAGAAGTATCACATTCAGCGCCGAGACACCTCTCCATATCATCCATAGGCCAATGGGCATGTGGAAATCATGAACAAGGTGATCAATTCAATCCTCAAATAAAAAGTGAAGAGTCATCACAATAACTGGGCTAATAGGATTTCAGAACCATTATGGGCCTACCATACAACATGTCACAACACTACATAATTCTCACCATATAAACTGGTGTACGGTAAGAGTGTTGTTTTTCCTATTCAATTTGAAATTAAAATTCTGAGAACAATCGTGGAGGCAAACTTGGATTTAACGGAGCATAAAAAAGAATGGCTAAATCAACTGAATGAACTAGGTGAAAAGCACACCATCGTTGTACATCATACAACTTTAATTCAACAACAGCACTCCAAATGGCATGATAGATTTATCAAGAAGAAGATGTTATGTGAAGGAGGTTGGGATTTACTATATGATTCACTGTTTAAGAGGGATTTTAAAGGCAGTCTACGCATGAGATGGATGGGACCTTACATAATAGATCAATTATTTGACAATGGAATCATTTGGTTGACCAACAATGATGAAAATCAGACACCTTTGTTTCCCAATGGTCGTCGATTATAGATTTATCATAAACTGATCTCGAAGGATGCATTTATTTCATAGTATTGGTAAGAAGGTTTGAGCAAGAAAAGAAGTTGTGACGTGACAAGAAATTGCAGAACCATGGATGATCATTTTTCATTAATATGACTCTTTTAAAGAATGTATGGATAAGATTGCAGATCTTTGACGGGAAATTTATTTTTACAGAGCCCTATAAAAAAAAAATTAAGCATAAATATTGTTAAAATTCCTAATCTTTATCCACTACAACTCTGCTATTTTTGGCCAAATCCCACCGCAACTCCTCTATTTTTTCCCAAACTCCACTGCAACACTACTAATTTTTCCATTGTTTTTTGCCAAGTCCCGCTGCAACAATGCTAATTTTTTCGTCATTTTTGGCCAAGTTTTGCTACAACAATGCTAATTTTTATGATTTTTTTGGCCAAGTTCCGCTACAACACCACTAATTTTTCCATCGTTCTTCACCAAACTCCATAGAAAAACCACTATTTTTTCCGCTATTTTTGGATGAACCCCGCTGCAACACCACTAATTTTTCCGCTAGCTTTGACCATTTTCCACTACAACTCTGCTACTTTTCCATCAAAATTGGCTATTTTGCATTGCAACTCTGCTATTTTTCTACCAACTTTTTCGTTGGTATTGTTGTTGAAATCTCACAAAAAATTCTTCGCATTTGGGGTGGTTTTCCAATTGAATCTCAATGTTCCATGATGAGATCATTTACACTCTATCTACATGTTCGGGAAAGCAATGCTGATCTGAATGTGCTTCACCTAATTAATGATTGACGACAGATTTATCCTTAATGGCGCATGTGAAATTATCTCCCTCATGATTATTTGGCATCGAAAGTTCAAATCATATCGAGGAGTTGACATCTCGAGTAACAATGATCAAGTATGGATTCTAATTGTAAGTATAATCAAGTATTTAATGATGTAGTAATAATTATTATACATTTTTTACTACTGACACTACTCCATAATTAGTTAGCATTCCTTTCAAATCATCTTGCCTGTACTTTCAGACAAATTTTTCCCTGTCTCCAATAATCTACAACACATCATGTTACTAATTTTTCCAAGAAATTCAAAACACCCATACGAAACCCTACTATTTGGTTACTGTATCTAACTATTGCAACTTGGACGACTGATTATGTCAACTAATATACCTGTCTATCACATCCAGTAAAGAGAACGCGTTATGGGTCCTCCAATTAGGTATGAACCCAACAATATAGACGCTTTGCGTCCAAATAGAGAGGTCTATGATATTTTTCATGAAGATGGCTAGATTGGTTACCTCCAAGGATTGAGCAGATTCCATGAGGAAAAAACACTCTTGTTTTCCTTCAACCTGACTGGAGAATACTCTGAAATAAGAGGATCGATGATAGATGCATCAGAACAAGTTCTATCAAAGGTCACATGACTGCCTCAGATTGAGGAAGGTTGGTTTTTGAGGAAGAGGCACAATCTGAGAGAAACTGAAGAATTTCTAGCACCAGGGGAGCAAGTGCAGAGAAGGGATAGAGGATTGGCACTAGAGACACTACCCAGATCATGGGACCAAGTCATGACCTTCCTAAAAAGGTACATTACCTATGATGCAAGATATAAGGTTGTTTAAATTTATGATTTTAACGTCTTATTGTCTCATTTATGCCATCACAAACTTATCAATATGCCCTTTTATCTATCACGAAACTTAAAAAACATGGCACATTATGCTAAGATCTCTAGACACCCACTCTCTTCTCTCACAAATCATGGATTGATTAAATTATTGGTGCAAAGACGTTTGGCACAAAATAATTTAACATGGGAACAATTTCTTGGAGTTTTGGTGCATCAAGAACTTGTAGTAGCACACATTGGGGGTAGATAAGTCGAACAGAGCTCCTCAGATTGAGCTAGGGGGAGGGATGAATAATTCGAAGAAGCTAAAGATGAACAAGAGGAAAATTAAGGGGGAGATACAATAGCATATATCCCTATGGAGGGAATTATTGGAGTAACAGAAGAAAATGAAGGAACTGTACTAGAAGAAATAGAAATGGGAATAGTCGTAGTAGCGGTGATAGTAGAAGCTGGAGCTGCGAATGTGGCAAGAGAACAAGGAGTGGTTGCAGAAACTGAGTAAATAAGGCCTCGGGTGTATTAACCCAAAAAATTGCTCATATAGCCTACACCATGCAAATACATCCATGTCCTAAACCATCCTACCCCTACACCCATTTAACCTATGTTTTTCTCTCAAAAAAGCTCCAAAAATACCCTCAAAGGGATTAAAACCCCACAAAAGAGCTTAAAAAGCTCAAAAAGGAGCTAAAAAGCTCAAAAAGAGGGATAAAACCCCAAAAGGGGTCTAAAAACCCTAGAAAGGCTTAAAAACCCCAAAAGGAGCTAAGAAACAAGCGAAAAGGGCTTAAAATCCTAGGTAGGGCCCAAAACCCTAACCAGGGGCTAAAAACCCTAAAAAATGAGAAAAAGGTATAAATAGAGTTGTAGGGGTCACCATCAAACACATAATTCATCCTCCCTGTGATTACATTTAGAGACCTTTCACTCTCAAGCTATTCACCCCCCACAACTCCATGACCTCTATTTGCTTATTACCTTGGTGTGTTGAGCCAAAGATCCACCTATTCCCAGCCTGTGGAGAGGCACCTTCTGAGTTTGGGCATGGTGGCCTTCTTTAAAACTAGATAGGAAGGTATATTGTTTCATGCTTGTTTATTTAGTTTGTAGTCTGTAGATGCTTCATATTTATTTTATTTTCTAACAGTTTGTTGCAGCCTGCTTTTTCTCCATTGACTCTACCCTTTCATCCTCTAGATGGAAGGGAGGTGCTTCTGCACGTAGCAAGGGTTTTTCCTTGGCTACAAGGTGGTCGAGATTGAACCTCCTTGGAAATAAAAGGAACTGTAATTGAGAAATAGATACCTTTAGTAGGAATTGGATAAGTTTCTACCCTTCTCACACCAAAAAAGAAGAGGAAAAGATCAAGTGTTGGGGGGGAGTCATCCAGGAGGAGGAGAACTATGCTTCCTAGATAGCAGAAGTGGTAAGCGTTGAGATTCCCAATTTTCCCACTAAAACAAAAGAACTAGTGGGTATTTTATCAATGGCTGCCACTTCCATACAAGAACCTGCTGAAACACAGGGAGAATCATCTAGAAGAAGAAGAACTAGAGCATCTTGGCAACAAAAAGGGAAATGATTGGAATTCTCATTTTAACAACTAGGGTACTAGAGCTCCTTTTTCATATTTTTGAGCGACTCAGTCACCTATTTTTGGCCTTTTTCAGCGAACTATCTATTTTTCAAGTTATTTTTACATTCTGTTTCCTGTATGGTTAACTATTTACAAATGCAAATATGTTTATTATTATTCGGTTAAATTTCTACAAGTTTATTTTATTAACTTAAAGCTCAATTGGAAATTAACCCTCTTTTCCAACCCTTCCTCCTCTACTCAGTCATCACCCTCCAGGGTATTTTGATATAAGAAAGAGGGTTGAGAAAGCGTATTAATATGCATGTGTCATTGATATTTCTCTAATCCACTAAAAACAAGTGTCTTGAAAGCTAGAGGGGGTGGAGACTATTGGGAGTCTCATGGCATTCGCATCCTCCCTATTGAGAAACCTTTCATTTGAGGAGTGACGTATGGATATATGGGTGGGCTTGTTCCCACTTTGATGAGATCCTAATACTCTTTCCTGACCTAAGAGGGATACCAAACAAGGAAGTCACATTGTAGATTATCATTTTACAGTTTTATAATGCACTTCGGTTCTTTTCATTTTTACTGGTTCATATGTTACAGGTTATGTTTCCCATTGCCTAAACTGTGCAGAATTTCCCGTGCCACTTGATTATCATATGATTAACAAATAATAAAATAAACAAGACTCATATATGGATTACATATATAACCATACCAACTAATTCAACCAAACTCGGTTCATGACGCCAAGTGAGCCTTTAAAAGTAACCAATTTACTTTAATTCAAAAATTTGCAGTTTGAGGACATAAGTCCCTAATTGCCTTAATAGTGGGAAGTGCTTGGGATATTCCATAAAATTCATTGTGAGGAGTACCACAAGAACCCCAAAGTAGCTAGCCAATGAGAGGAATTTCCAAGCGAAATGGGCATCGACCCCTACCAATTGACTAGAACGCATGTGAGGAAAAATCCAAGCGCTGTCTTTTGGAAGTATTGATGGCTGAGTGACCACATGTAAGTGAATAGGAAGCCATTTAAACTGGGGTCCAATTTTCATTTCTGGTTACTAGTAGACAAACACTATTGAGCCACCATGCTCTTCCCCATGCCTAAGAGGTGATCCACCTCAGTTTCAGTCTTTAGATCGTCACCATTCAGTCCACCCTTGACAACCCTCCTCACTGCCAAAAGGCCATACAACCTTTGATTATGACTCAAATTCCCACCAATTCGATACAAACCCACACACTGCATCGTCTATCCCTATGGCTTGTGTGAATCCTGATCCCTTCTTCGGAGGGGTAGTTAGCAGTGCAACCATGTCCATGTCGTACATCACCACTACAACCATGGCTAGTGGCCCCTGTACCACTACAAACATCATGGTAAGTCCACAACCCACTAGTGGTGGGCCCACAGCAACCCCCATCCTTACCACTGTGCCACCTTTCATAACTTGGGGTAGTGGCCCTGTTATTCCCATGGTACCACCTTTTATACCTAGGGAAAGTGGCCTTGTCATTGACACAGTACCACCTCTCATACCTAGTGGTAGTGGAACCTCCATCACCATCCTGTCTATCCCCGTAGTGGGAAGTCAACTTCAAGTACCCCCAGTCATGCAAGGACACCATGCTCCTACAAACACCGGCACCACCGCCGCTCCCCCCCTCACCAACCTTGCGTCTAACCTCTCGTTCATGGCTCGTATTAACTTGCATGATTTGACTAGGTTAAAATGACCCAATCATCTACAAACCCCATTGTACTCCTATGCCAACCAAACTTCCCTCAGACATTCCAAAGTTTGAAGGGAAGGTTGGTGAGTTCCCTCAAAATCACATCATGTCATTTCATCTATGGTGCTCTTCAAACAACATCGTGGATGACTTGATCAGACTTAGGCTATTCCAGTGCGCCCTCACTAGTACCGCAGCCAAATGGTACATTGAGCTACCTCAAGCATATTACCCAACCTTCAACTCCTTGGATTCCATGTTCCTACAGTATTTTCAACTTCCCATCAGATTTGACAAGGGGGTGGAGATCTTACTATCTTGCCGCCAAAACATGATGACCCACATAATCGAGCACATCCATGAGTGGCGGTGACATCACAATTTGTGCAAGATTTAGCTTGATGACAGGATCTTCCTGGATTGGTTCCTATAGAAAAGGACGTCGCATCCAAACATCCCCAATATAAGGAGGAGGCCATCTTGAAGGCCCAACAGTTTGACTTGATCTAAGCTCATTTTGGATAACTTTACACCATAATTCTAGACGCTCCACATGCTGACACCTCTCATCACGATGCGCCAAGGGAATCCCATGCTGTATATGGCATTAGAGGTTCAGTTTACCATCACCAACAGTACCATGTGGCACCTCCAATGATGCCACCACAACCAAGTAACACCACTAGTGTTTCCCACCCAAACTAAACTCTCGACTACTCAAGGATGATGTCTCATTTCATAGCCACAACTTCCTACGCCAAACCCATGCCACAACATCATGCCCATGCACCAGCTTGTTCGACACAACAGTATTCAAGAAAAATGACTGGATTTGTAGCACCACCAGCACCCACGATCCACTATGCACCACTAGCGCCAGCCGCTCTAGCCCTCGCTCCAGCCCCACCAGCACCCTTGGGACAATTTTTTTCTTAGAATAAGTGTCCCAACCAAAATTCCCCCAATAACCAACAAGGGAAAGGTATAAATAACCAAGATAGGAATCAAGGTAACAACCAACTGCGAGGAGGAAGCCAACAGCCAAATCCTCCCAACAACACCAGAGCAAACCAGCCATCTCAAAACCCTCAACCACCTAACACACCTATAAAAAATGCTCCATTATGGAAAAACCATCCGTACAAACTATGCGATGTATATGCTCAGTATACGCATGAATTCCCGTTCATGGGATGCGCCAAGTAGGTTCTTTAGAATGAAGCTCAACGTGACACCTATGCGACAGCCCAAGCTCAACCTATCCTAGCACCACCTGGTCACCTACCTTTGGTGCTCCAAAACCTGTTACCACTCCAAGGATTGGTAGCAACCACACCTATTCTCCCACCTTCCCCTGTAGCCCCTACCGCAACCCCACCTACAAACACAGGGATTCATCACCTACTAGCCATGACAACTGACGAGGTCAACTTGCAGACTAGGTGGAACCAATATGGATCCACTACCAAAACCGTTGACCCATTAGTAGCATCCATGTCCAATACCATCAACATACCCCTCTATCTACCTACACCCCCCATTGATGGGGCGGCTCGAAGAAGACAATTCCCCGTGCGACAAATCACCAACAATGCCACGGCTAGAGCTACAATGAACTATAGCATCATTGATGACTTGGCCCAATCACTTATGGCCATGTCCGCTCTTGAAATATTGAAAACATGCCCGCCACAGTGAAAAGCATTGTTGGTCATGCTCGGTGCCATATATATCTCTGACTCCAAACTGATTACATTCAATTTGGACAAAGGAGAACCCAGAAAGTCATCCACCATCACCTTCCAAATTCAGGTCTCAATCCAAAATTTGGTGTTCCATCGATGCATCATCAATGAAGGGGCATTCACCTATGTGATGTAAACATTTGTCTAGCAGAAAATCAGATCCCCTACCCTCCAACCATCTACCACTACAGTTTGCGCTTATGATGGCCACCCCACCAAGTCCCAGGGAATTCTCCTGAATGTTCCTATTTCCTTAGCTGGTAAAACATTTTTGATCGACATAGAGATTGTCAATTCCCAACTAGATTATAAACTTCTCCTCGGATGAAGTTATATGTATTTTATGAGATCCATGGCATCCACCATTTTCTGCCTTATGATGTTCCCTCATGACGAGAATATTGTGATGGAGGACCAACTAACTTACCACGATCCACAAGGCCCGACTGCACCAGCCAATATCATGCCTACCATTGATACCTCCAATGACAGTGTGTCAATCCCTTACCACCCCCATCTACGACGACTGAAATAGTGGATTTGTGTACTATCACATCTAGTACCATTCCGACCACATCGCAACCTCAGTAGCAACCACAACCTCAGTCATTAGGGAGCCATTGGGGTTCATTCCCGATCAATATGATTCTTTTCCTTTTCCTTTTCCTACCATCTAGGATCGTGAATAAGCCTGTCTTGGAAACCCACAACTTATAGTATTTCACACTGGGAGTTCTTGTGTGGTACCTTGAACCACCTACCCTACCTCTGAATCCCCAGGATGTGTTGAATCCTATCGAACAAATTGAGATGATGTCACACCCACCTTCTAGTCCATCACAAACTCCTCCTATCTCCATTCCTACCCCTCTTCCTCCAAAAGAGACTAGGGGAAGGCCACCAAAATGACAATCAATACCATTTACATGATCTCTACCACCAGTTTCCCTTTTTCCTCGTCGATTGTGGAAGATCCACCTAATCTATCCCGACACCACTTATGCAATGACAGAGATATCTATAAGACCGACACTGGTTTTACCCCATTCCCTTTAAACCATGGTATGGAACCAGTTCTTCCCATTGCAGGCCAAATTCCCTCACCCCTCCTTATCAACGAACTTATACCTAATACTTCTCCCCTAGAACAACCCCTACTTATGCTAAAATGGACCAATGAGTACCATCATGCTACTCCCCAAATGATGGAACTAGCCAATACTTGGTTGAAGTCCCATGTTGACTCTTGAACCCATTCTCGCACCTTTAGCAAGGGTGATCTATTCCTCGTCTATAACCAAGCACATGATAAGTTAGGGAAATGGAAGTTTGATTCCATGTGGTATGGCCCATATTCCATCCATCGATGTCTCGGCAAGGGGCCATGTCTATTCACTGACTATGACAGTTGCCTCTTGAAGAATCCCCACAATGGGCTCTACCTCAAGAGATTCTATTCCTAAATTCACTCACCATGCCTACCATTGTAGCATAGTTTTCCTTTTTGTTTTGCATATTTTTTACCATGATGAGGTGACCCCCTCCAATAGTGTCTCCACATCTAGTCGTAGTAAGTCCATTACAGAAATCCGTCACATTCTTTGCACGTGAGCAGGTAGATATAATCCCTTCCCCTGCAATGTTGGTATCCCACTGAAGGGTGCGGGCCCACATCTACACATGCACATAGTATGTCACACATATGCTCCAGATACCACCATGTTAGTATACCATTAGGTCCTTACATCTGTTCTAGAGGTAGAGGCCTCTCTGTATCTCCCCAGTTTTCCATGCTCGTGTATGGATCATCCTCTACAAGAATAAGAAGTTGCCACAATTGTGCGAAAAGCTCTCGGGTCAAGAAATGGACTTCTATATTTCCTCCCTCCCTACTGGTCCTTCGATCCATCTTTCTAGAGTCACATCGATTTGTATACCACCATGCAAATCACACATTGTACATCGAGCTAGCTCCATACTCATAGGCCTCCTTTTGGTCTATTTTTCCCCCATCCACCACTGTACCTAGGGCAACAACACCATTAGCTGCTAGTCAGAGTCATCCGGAGTTTTTTTAAGACACCCCTCATACCTCCGAGTTAGGTTTTCCATCCTCTATCATTTGATGAGACCATTGTCTCATGTTTTACACTTTATTTTCTAGACCTTTTTCTGGAGGTCACCTCAATTTGCGTGCCTTTGCCATGAATATTCCCGTGCATGTATTGGTATGTTCAAGAGCCACCTGGTCCATCTGTGTTGCATGGTTGGTCACCTTTGACCACATTTCACTGTCCCACCATGGGGCACCACTAGTGCCCCTGGCTTGGTTGACCATAACAGAGTTTCTACTAAGCTCTTTTCTGACTCCCAAAAGAATGAAAAGATTGTCAATCACCCTTGCTTCCTTTCTCGCTCGTTTAAGTATAGGAAATGGCATCTACATAGTTTCAGTTATCTCCTTTTGTGGACTATGTAGACTACCATATGAAAAGGACCACCTTAGAACACTCAAGCCAAAAATCTTTCCATTTGCATCATTTTATGCTTTCTTGGGCATTGGGACTAAACTCTATGAAAAATCTCACCATGGGTTGTCTTTAAGCTCTTTTCGAGCCTTCTCATAAAGAAAATATTGCTAAGAAAACTTGGTTTCCTTCTTGCTCGTAAAAGTATTTGAATGATTGTCCAGTTGGTATAGGTTTAACCTTTTTTGGCTTGGTTGGAATACCAATGGTGAAGAAGTCTCCCATCCCCCCAAGGATGGGCGAGCTCTCCCATGTACACTTTTATCCCTTTTCAGGCATAGGAGACTATCAATAGAAAAGAGACCAACTGGAGTCTTCTTCATGCTTCAGACTCTCTAAAATTGAAAGCACCATCGAGCATTTACTTTCTTGGGCTCACTAAAAATCCATGAGATCATACCATAATAGTGTCTTTAGACACCACTCCACCGGTTACACTTTGGCAACATTTCCACTTTGGGTCGCCTTTGTTCAGAGTATTATTATATGTGTCTTCCTTGGATCCCATGAATATGAAAGAAATTATCTACCCCACCCCAAGCATTTCCCATCTGAAATTACATTCCTGGTATAACAGCCATGATCTCCCTCCCTTAAGTCAGTTTCATTTGCTAACAAGTCAGCCTTGCCTTCGTACTCTGAACAAAGGAAGTTTGAGCCCCTCATGATTCCATGCCCCTGTTTCCCCATTCAGTGTGTCAGTCCCCAAATTGTCTCACATCTTTGGTTATCTCCCTCGTGCTTCTCATCAAGGAAACACCATCTCCTTAGTCAGTTGCAGGTCTCCCTCTGTCAAGGACAACACATCTATTCCAGAGGATAGACCCAGAGGTCCCTGTATCTTGGTTTCATTAACCTCACTGATGATTTTTTTGGACCACTTGAGAGGAATCCCTAGTGCCTCTTGGGGTGGTTTTGTCTCACATGCTTGACTTTAGCCACATCATCACACCGTTGAGATTCATAAAGGATATTGGTCCGTACAGTATTTAGTGGAAGACCCCAGTTGTCACCCAACTCTAGTAGATTGGTGAGTATATTAAGGGACCCAGACAGGTTCATGTCCCTTGTGATTTCTAGGTTGTGTTGGAGATAGTGTTTAGAATCCCTAGAGCAGTGCTTCTGTTTCGATTCATGATTGATGCAGCATATTGCACCACAGAGACTCTGACTCTCCGTCAGTGAGTCCTTACAGTTATGTACACTTCCAGATCCAACAGGTCATCACTTATGAAGATATAACATTCCACAAGAATGCCATGGGTATGATACATCAATTCTTTAGATCAGTATTGTATTGAGCCTCTCATTGAGGCCACAATTATGTAACAATAGTTGTACATGATCGGCTCTTGTGGTTGGGAGTCTTGATCACATTATTCTTTTTGACATTGTTACGAGCATGGGTATGCCTAGGTCATCCATATGCATGTCACATATTCTTTGTATCTCACCCATTGATGGGAACAAACATTAATACAAAACCAAAATCCACCATGTCTCAAACGAGGAAGCACGGCTTCTTCACAGGTCTCTCCACAATCCCTAAGATCCGATAATTAGTTGGCCATACAATGAGCTCTTTCCCTCACACATCAAGGGGAAATATGTTAACCCAAAAAATTTCTCATATATCCTACATCATGCAAATACATACATATCCTAACCCATTATACCCCTACACCCATTTAACCTATGTTTTTCTCTAAAAAAAGCTCCAAAAATGCCCTCAAAGGGCTTAAAAACCCACAAAAGAGCTTAAAAGCTCAAAAAGGAGAAAATAAGCTCAAAAAGAGGGATAAAACACAAAAAGGGATCTAAAAGGGCTTAAAAACCCCAAAAGGAGCTAAGAAATAAGCGAAAAGGGCTTAAAACCCTAGGTAGAACCCAAAACCCTAACCAAGGGCTAAAAACCCTAAAAAATTGAATAAAAAGTATAAATAGAGGTGTAGGGGTCACCATCAAACACATGATTCATCCTCCCTATTGTCATAATGCCCATGTGAGTACCTTGAGAGAACTTTCACTCTCAATCTATTCACCCCTCATAACTCCATGTGCTCCATTTGCTTATTACCTTGGTGTGTTGAGCCAAATCTCCACCCATTCCCAGCCTGTGGAGAGGCACCTTCTGAGTTTGGGCATGGTGGCCCTGTTTCAAACCAGATAGGAAGGTATAATGTTTCATGTTTGTTTATTTAGCTTGTAGTCTATATATGCTTCATATTTATTTTATTTTCTAATAGTTTGGTGCAGCTTTCTTTTTCTCTATTGACTCTGCCCTTTCGTCCTCAAGATAGAAGGGAGGTGCTTCGGCATGTAGCCATATTTTTTCCTTTGGTATAAGGTGGTTGATATTGAACCTCCTTGGAAATCAAAGGAAACATAATTGAGAAAGAGGTACCTTTAGCAGGAATTGGATAAGTCTCTACCCTTCTCACACCAAACAAGAAGAGGAAAAGATCAAGTGTTGGGGGGAAATCATTCAGGAGGAGGAGAACTATGGATTCTTGTATAGAAGAAGTGGTAAGAGTTGAGATTCCCATTTTTCCCATTGAAACAAAATAAACCGTGTGTATTTTATCAATGCATGCCATTGCCATACAAGAACCTGCTAAAACACAGCAAGAATAATCCAAAATAAGAAGAACCAGAGCATCTTAGGAAACAAAAAGGGAAATTATTGGCATTCTCATTTTAACACCTAGGGTACCCACTGAAACATAGAACCAGTGGGAAATTCACCTATGGTGGCCACTGCTACCCAAGAACCTGTGCAACACCAGTTATAAATGTTGCAATATGAAAATGACTTGTTGAAGGAAGATGCTCGAGCACTCAGGGAAGAACTAGAAAGGTAGAAGGAGGCAAGCAAAAATCAATCACATCGAGGCCTAGACACTTTGGATAAAGTTACCATTTGGTTTGAAGATCCACTTTCCTGCTAGGAAAAATAAGAGCTTATATGTCTTGAATGTGGAGTCTTGTTTAAATTGGAAGGATATAAATTTTATGAAATGGAAATAGCATTCTAGAGATTAGCACATTCATACCAAGGAGGAAATGATACACTAAATGAGGAACCAACAGAAGAAAGAAGGTTGGATTAAATTTTGGTTACTGGGTAGGAATTACATGTAAATGAGGTACTACATCCTCAATCCTCAGAAAATACTGAATTTCTTCCTTTTGGGAGCATTTATGGGGAATTTAATTCACTTTCATAATAGGATCAATAGTCAGGGGACACAGAGACTGTACCAGTGCAGATTGTGCAGGAGCAGTAGTCAGGGGACATAGATATTGTGCAGGAAGGAGTCTATCATCCTGAAGACATGGAAATAGAACATGACACTGATACACAAGAACTAGTGTCTTCAAATTTTGTTCTTGAAACTGCTACGATGGAATTGAAAGAATCAAACGCTATCACACAAGAACCAGTGTTTCTGAAAATATTTGTTGAAACAACAGTCTAGGATGAAACTGTTGAAACACAGGAAACAATAGTCCATAATGAAACTGCTGAAACATGGGAAATGGAAGCTTAGACTAAGTTTGAAAATGATGAAACATGGGAAGTAGCAGTTCATACTGAGGAGGAGGAAGAAATGGACCATATTCTATATGTTCAAACACAAGAAGAAGCAACACAGGTGGAGGCTACAGAAATTCAAGAGATAGAGGAGCTAGCACTTTTAAATATTGAAGCAAGTATATGGAAGCATCATGCAAGCCAATTTGATAAAGGTATGCTTTCCCTTACTGAGCATAAAAATTTCATTCAATAGTTAAGGGAACATTGGGCTGAGGAGATCTTCTTTCAGAATATTTGATGGGAAGAGATGCGGGAGAAGTTAAAAGAGTTTAAGAAATATGAGGCTATGGAGAAGAATAAAGAAAAAATGCTCACTTTAACTCATGAACTATTGAGCTACAGATCCCCCTCCCCATACTACCCTGTATTCCTATTTGAAAATATGATTATGTTCCATATTAAAGCTTTAAAATAAGGAATACCCTAGTAGATTGTAACACCTCTTCAATTTTTGGAAACTTTCACCTAGAGTAAATTCTCTGAGAAGAATTTGTTGTGTGAATTATATATGCATGATAGGGCATTCCTTATGGACACTCAAGCTAATCCAGTTCCCCATATTGGGGTTATTCATTTAAGGTCATTTACTTCTTTTGTCAATAATCATGTGTGTTGGTTGAAGGCCTCATAAACCATTCGAAGAAATGAAGGCAGCTCCACTCTATGGGTTCATGGAGAACCTAGAGACCCTATATGTGTGATTGTTAGACATAGGGGAAACAACATTTCCATAGAAAGTCCATAAGTTGACAGCATTTCAACATAAGATCATCTCTACCTGTGTTGATATGATATCTTGCCAATGAGACATTTCTCTGCAAGGAAGCATCCAGAGATCCGAATTTTGTCACGTAGCCCTAAGGGAAAAAGATCCATTACTTTTTAAAATTTTAAATATGCCCTTTCTAGAGTACCTGGATATGTTAAATGTATGGAGTCTTGTGGCCTAAAATGGTTGGGTCTAAGGTTTATATTTCCTCTTATTTGGTGGCCAAACAGAAACTACAAGGGAATCTATAGGATGACCAGAAAGTTGAGAAAGACTGTTGGGGCACTCTGATCATGAGAAATGGATTTTTGCAACTAGAAAAGGTACCAGAGCCTTCATTTAACCTCACAAATTTTCACATGAGGATTCTTGAGTCTAATTTAGACTAAGACTAGTTTAATTTTTTGCATGAGTACATGCAACCAGATAGCTGGGGGAAGATGTTGGGTCCTAAATTTATCCCTTTTTTCCCTACTTTGTTCCATCCCTTTTCCCTATTTTTATCCCTATTTTGTAGTTGGATCCTTATTTTTCTCATTCAAACAAGCATAAATATCTCAGGTATAAATCATTATCTATTATTTCGTTTTATGCTTGGTTTTAATTATAATCATGGGTTTTACCTTTTCTTGTGTTGAGTTGTCCATGATTTGAAAGAAATATTCAGAATCACAAGTGGCGCAACTGCAGCAGCTTGTCATATCCAGGTGGCGCAACTACAACAACTCATAATATCTGGAATTTAGTCCTGCTTGGCATCAGCTATCTACTCAAATGACATGGTCAACCTTAATACAGAAGGAATCTCAAATCTGCCTCCATGTTTCAACTGAAACTCCTTGAGAATCTTCTGCAATTCATTGGGCATGTTAGTTCACAGAACAACTCGAAGTAAAATCCTGTTTATTCCTGAGCTGATTTTATGCAAAGGATTGTTAGTTGTAACTATCTTGATGATTCGGCAGTGTGAAGATCACAGATCTTCATGGCTGCCCAAAATTGATGTAACAGAATAGATTTTTTCTTGCATAAGTATGTGCAAGAAGGGAGAGCCAAGGGTTTGGTTCATTTGCATATTGTAAGTGGCATAGCAGAGTTCCTGTAACTGTAACTTCATTTTCTATCAAATTAATAAAAGAGTGACAATTCTCAGTATTCCTCTATTGCATCCTTTGTGATCTTTCGACAACATCTCTGCTTGAAGGCCAAGGCCCTCCTTCTAACAGATTTTCTAGTAGTTTATATGTTTTAGTATTGTATTTCTATTTAAGTGTGGAATTTCAGTTTGATATATCTTCATGTTTAGCTACAACTGTATTTTTTTAGTGATTGCATCAGTTGGTTTCCCTTTGGTTTACTGTAGGTGATTTGGTGTGATAGTCGACTATGTAGTTAATCTTTTCTTTTATGCAGAAGTGTGTAGTAGTTGTTACAAACTGGCTTAGCCCTTCTATGTGTGTGCTATTTATATTTCTAGAGTTTTCTCAATTAGATAGGTCCTTTGCTTTGATGAATTTGTTGTTTGATTAATGAGTAGATATATTTTTGATTTGGTAAATTACACTTTCATTTTTTGCAAAAGCAATTCTAGGTGGATTTCTCTTTAGATCATAAACCTTCAGATTAGTATGAAATAGAAGTTATTTTCAATTACTAGATGGCTAATGTTACTTTGATTTCTTATAGGGAGATGAGTTGGATGAGTAGTAATTAGAATTAAGTGACTTTCATTTTACTTATCAACTACTAAACATGTTTATGCATATACTTTGGTAATTTCCTTTGAAATAACAGACTTCCCTGGGTTGACAATTAAATATTGAACACTCTTCTTGTTAAGTAATTACTGAGTATGTACAGTTCCCAACAAGGACCATAGGTTGTGTCAAAATTTCTAAAGAAGGGAGCATATCGGTTAGTTGATTATGATGGTAATAAGTTGTTGGAGCCCCGAAATGGGATCTACCTAAAAAATTATTATGCTTAGTGATTATGCTTTTTCTTGTATTATATTTGTATAATTATGTAAAGGTCGTTAGTAGTTATTGTTTCTTATGTAATATAGTGTTGTTTCAGATGTATTGGGAGTGCTTTGTAGAGTCTGTTGATTGCATTAGTCATCACAATTGCAACCTGTATTCAGTTGCTTGGGTCATTTATGCAGCCATAAGACTGATTTCCTCATGGGGCGCTTTCTTGGGTCATGTATCTAATAATGTAGCCGATTACAGTACTGCCATTGATCTTATTTGGGATGTTATTTCACATGGTATCGCCTTCTTGGAAGTTAGAATCGACTCTCAGTTAGTGGTCTCTCAGCTCAATGGGGTATAATAGGTGAGACACCATGCTCTTTTACATAAGTTTTAGCAAATTAGGTTACTTGAAAGAAATTTTGAAAATATTATATATCAACACATTTCAAGAAATAAAAACACTATTATTGATGCATTTTCTAACTACATTTTAGACTGGCATTTGTCACACACTTTGTAAAATGAATGCATAGAGACACATCTAAATAACTAGATGTCTATGTGTGTGTGTGTAAAAAGTAGGTCCATATAAATCGAGTTCTGGTCCAAAGATCTAGTAAATATTTCCATCAAAAAATAAAAAAAATACGATCGTAATCCTTTATATGCTAAATATATGGAAGCTCCTCATCCTCATCAGCTGCAACTGCCTCCACGACCTCACGATAACATAAGAAGTCTATTTGAATGATATATTTTATATTTTTGTTGTAACCTAACTCCCCCTCTATTATGATTCAAAAATGGTGCCTATCATGACTAGATTGGTCAAATTTGACTTCCACTCCACATTCCAATGTAGCACATCCATCATCAACATACTCAATGTGAAAATCATGCCCATATTCCTAGATAGATGGGAACAAATTTAGATATAAAAAATGTGGAGAAACGTCGATGTCATATGTCTAATAACTTGAGAATTAACAACATATAGATGTTATAATTCAAATGTGCATTATAAAGGTAAAAATTTACACATGGAGTGATCCTGATGGAGATCAGTGTCCACCCACATATTCCACTGGCTCAAAACAAATTCCCATTGTGGCAGATTCCTAGTTATTTTTCTATAGTTTTTTAGGCCCCAAACTTCCGAGACCATTTTGAGACCCTAAACGAGATGTTTTGATGATTCAGGGGGGAATATGGTTTCCAACGAAATTCATTTGGCCCAGACGAAATATGTAAATCTCATATATACCTTTCCAATAGGATATCGAGCACCCAAGTTGAATATCATATGCAAAAGCTATGACCCCGGGAAGTTGATTGTTCAACTAACCACCTTAGGGCCACAAAATTTATGACAGTTCATCTTATAGGGTTATGTTTTGGAATTTTTGGGTTCTTTCCCTCATGCTTATTATAAATAGACCATTTGGGCCTCATTTTGTATTCAACTTGGCACAAATAAGCATAGCATCCACATCTCTTCTCAGAGATAGATGCCACCATTCTAGTTGTTGTATTTAGAGTCTGTTCTCTTTCTGCCATTTAATAGAATATGTGTTTATTGTATCTTTGTTATCTTTGCAATATGTTGGTTTTTATGATTCTTTATTTGTTCTTTCATTTTGAAGTGTTGATGTGTTTATAACTTCAGAAGATATTATGATGTATATTATCATTATATGTTGTTGTACCCCCATTGGGGATGTGTGTTACCCCTTTACAGGTCATCTAAATTGTGTCTAGACCTTGAGGTACAACCTCCATTATAAGTTGGGGAAATAGTCCCTAGTGTAACATCATGTAATATGTAATTATGGTCTCTCTAAGAAAATTTGGCCGCATGTGAGATGACATGTAGGCTCGAGTCTTATATTTGGTCAGTGACTTGAAAGGGTATAAATAGGGAGTCACTCTCCCTCATTTATACACACCTCACACACTCTCTAAGGCGTTGGAGAGAGGAAAAAATTCATAGGAGTATAGAAAGATAGTTTTTGAACATTTCTTATTACTACTTTTGATCATTTTACTATTCTGAAGAAGTTTGCAAGGTTTTCTCCTTTATGGTTTCCCTGATGGAAATCCTTGTGTCTTGTGCATCTTTTACATCTTATGCATTTTGATGTACTTGTTATTCTTTAAAATAAATATCCTAGATAATCTAATAAGATCTTCATAAGATCTAACCTGGTATTAGATCCTCTCTAAAAGAAGGCACTATGCAGCTACGATAAATAGGTCTTCCTAGCTGAAGGTGTTCTCTCCACAGATCATCAATGGAGGGATAGGTTAAATCACCTCAATAGGGTGCATCTATTGGTGGTATCATCTTATTATTTAGAGAATTTTCACTATACAACCAAAATACAACTGCAATGGAAGCTAATGGAAATTAGGGTTTCATGCCTGAAAACCCAAGAAGACGGAATTTAGTAATCCTAGAACGTTCACTATAACACGAGATTAGAGAAGGATCATAATCCAAAATTTTTATAGGAAAAATATAAATTTGTTTTGTATACTGTGTAAATGTTTCATTCTCATATTTTCTATACTTCAGGAGATATGGTTCCTCCAAATCAGGGTTCCAGCCTCCTCCAGAATACAGTCATAAAGATGTGACCTAGGGATATTTACTATATCTAGATCTAAGAAGGTTCAAACAACATTTCTCAAGGTGTTTCAAGTAGGGCACATATGGTAGTTTCTGTGGTACAATTTTCAGACCCAGAATGTGAAATAGTGACACGCGAAAGTTCGTACAAGTTCTCTACATTGAACAGTCCCCAAAATAGTCACCTTGGGAAAATCCGAATAAGTCCCACTTGGAGATTCCATTTCTACTTTAAACTATGGGTTTGGAAAGAATACTTATTAGGATATCAAAGTGAGAATTTTCATACCTTAAGGATCCAAAAATTTGTAAATAAAGAAGAAGCAATATCAGTCATTTCTGCAGAAGAAATTGGAAAACTAGGGCTTCCTGTTCTAGGAGGCCCCCTCCACTATTTTCAGAAAAGGAGTACATTGGTAAAATCACCTTGAAGAGCCCCATATTTCTATCCAATCTGAATTTTGAAACTTCAATTTTTCAAAATTAGGGTTTCTCTGACAAACCCTAGATCAGCTAGCTCTGGAACCAGGACGGACACCTCAAATTGGTAAGATCTAAGTTTTTGTTATTTACATTTGAGGTTCTCATTTCAAAATGACTAATCACACCAGATTGATGACAAGATTGGTGAAGCTGACAAATTCCAAGTATGGAAGAATAGGACCTCCGTCATCCTTGAATAAATTGACTTGAATCAATATTTTAGTAAGGAAGTTCTAAGAGCCAGAGCGAGATGAGGCTAAGGCTAAATCAAAGAGAAGCATTGTAGATTCTATTAAATATCATCTTGTCCCTTATGTGTAATCCTTGAAGTCACCAAAAGGAAGTGTCCGATGCTACGATGAAGCAATCGAAGAATAACAAGATATTGGTATAACCACCTTGAATGACCTCCCAAGATCATGGGATTCATTAATTTGAGGAATGTGTGCCAGAAGGAAGTGATTACCTTCAACAGAATTTGGGAAGAGTGCACACAAGAAGAAGCTCAACTCATAATAAGAGAAGAGAATATGGGAGAAACTCAAGATCAATCTCTCACAATTCAAATAAGATCCCTCAAGTGATGAGGAATATGAAGGACTCAATTCTTGAAGAACATCTTATCCATCTTAGCGTTTGGATAAGAAATGATGTTTTTGTGAATGAAGAAGATGATGAAGATGAAGGATTAAGAAGGATTCTACCCATGAAACAAATAAAGATAAGTATCCAATTGTCATTTAATGATATTGTTTGGTTATGCATTTGTTTATAGTNTTTGCATTTATACTACTGAATTGCACATGATGGGTAAGAAGTCAATGATGTTGTACAACATTCCATTACTACTTATCTAGATTGAAACCTCTTTGCTGGCATGTTAGGATTAGTACACACTCTTAATAACATTAGGGTAGAATTCATATAGAATTTATTGTATGTATGCATGATATGGATTAATATTGTAGCATTGGTTGATATAGTCGCATGGCTATGTGACATATATTTTTCACAATTAATATGTTTTGGAAATTGTGATATGTTTCTAATCATGCAAATGAAAATGACTTGTAGATTATTCCAAAGAACAAGTACCAATAGTTCAGAAGAAGAACCTGAAGCTTCCCGGGTCAAAGAGACCATAGCGAATAAAAGAGCTTCAAAAGAATATAAAGATAATCATAGATCCACATCGAGAGATGAAGACCACCTTGGGCACAAGAAATAATTGAAGATGAAGAATAGTATGATGATACTTCCAAAGAAATAAAGAGGCCTTAGAGACACTCTAGTTATCTGATACTGTTGAGCGACATCATTGATGCAGAGCCTTCCAACTATGCAGAAGTAGACAAGAAGAAAGGGAAGGAGACTATGATCAAAGAGTAATAGTTCAAGAATAATGATGTCTATGATACTATGTCAAGACCTAAAGGGAATACCATATTGTATTCCATATATATCCACAAGATCAAGCATGCAGTAGTTGGCAACATCATGGGATACAAGGAAAGATTCATAGCACAAGGTTTCTCACAAAAAGAAGGCACAGACTACGAAGACACATTTGCACCAGTGAGGTGGTACACTTCCATTATATCCATACGTATAGGTATGAGATGGGAGATGAATCAGCTGACATCATGATAACATTATTTAATGATGTATTCAAGGAGGAAGTATACGTAGAGAAGCCACTGGGATTTGAGACACATGACAGGAAGACTCATGTGTGAAAATTAAAAAAGGAATTGTACAAGCTCACAAATGTTAGTGGATGTTAGTGCTGGAGCCTTTCCCAGATGGTAGTAAGTGTTTCCTACCATGCCAGTGAATGTAATTGCTAGAGCCTTTCCCGGATGGTAGTAGGTGTGTCCTACCATGCCGGTGGATGTAAGTGTTGGGAGCCTTTCTCGAATGGTAGTAGGTGTGTCCTACCATGCCAGTGGATGTAAGTGCTAGAGCCTTTCATAGATGGTAGTAGGTGTGTCCTACCATGCCAGTGGATGTAAGTGTTGTAAGAATTTTCCCTGATGGTAGTAGGCTTGTCCTACCATGCCGATGAATGTGAGTGATGTGTTATGTGTATTTGGGATGTGCTCCATGTGACGATGAGATGATATGAAGATGATGAGGCAATAGCAAGGTACACAAGTGTTGCAAGCCATGTAATTAGTCTTGGGATGATCCTTTAGGTTTTTCATTGGCATATAATTAGTCTTGGGAGATCTTGTAGGCTTTTGCAAGAAGCATATAAAAGTCCTGAGATATACCTACTTGATGGATTGCTCGCAGAGATGATGAATACTTGGAAGAGGACTAGGCCTACATCCAACATGAAAAATGGGTAACATTGTACATGAAGACCTAGAAGAGGACTAGGCCTACATCCAACATGAAAAAGGGTTGGCACTGTAGATGAAGACCTAGCAGAGGACTAGGCCTACATCCAACATGAAAAAGGGTTGGCACTGTAGATGAAGACCTAGCAGAGGACTAGGCCTACATCGAGCATCAAAAAGGGTTGGCACTGTAGAAACTTCTAATGATATATAGTATGGGATGATGATCGAATTATAAGAAGATGATGGAAGTAGCTATGATGAAGACTCTATGACTCCATGATGATAATGATGATGTGATGAAGACCTGACCAGATGTGTTCATGATTGTGTAGAGAGAGAATACCTTCATATTTAAGAGGAAGTGTTGATGTATTTGTAACTTCAAAATTTATTCTTATGTATATTATCATTATATGTTGTTGTAATCCCATTGGGGATGTGTTTTACCTCTTTACGAGATGTCTAAATTGTGTCTAGACCTTGAGGTACAACCTCCATTGTAAGTCAGGGCAATAGTCCCTAGTGTAACATCATGTAATATGTAATTATGGTCTCTCTAGGAGAAGTGGTCCCCATTTGAGATGACATGTAGGCTTGAGTCTTATATTTGGTCAGTGAATTGAAAGGGTATAAATAGGGAGGCACTCTCCCTCATTTATACACACCTCGCACACTCTCTAAGGCATTGGAGAGAGAGAGACAACCATATGAGGAGAGAAATACAGATGCTGAACATTTCTTATTACTGCTTTTGATCATCTTGCTATTCTAAAGAAGTTTGTGGTGTTTTCTCCTTTATGGCGTCACCGATGAAAATCCTTTTGTCTTGTGCATCTTTTACATATTATGCATTTTGATGTACTTGTTATTCTTTCAGATAAAGATCCTAGGTAATCTATTCATATATTAAGAAAATATAACATGAAGAGTAAAATCTTTTTTAACGCAGGTAAGTTCTCTAAAATTCCCACAGGTAATTCGAATCCCACATGTTGGTAAGTAATAATAAATATGGATAATAGATAAGATGATAATATTTTATAATGAGGCTAACATTTAGAGCCTTGAACATGTGTAGTGAAGCGTTACATCCTTTCACTTAGCAATTAATAAATTATAATTAATTTATTATTTTATATTTGTTACATTTCCATTCTCTCACAAAGACTTCATCCTCAAAACCTTATAATGTGGTCGCATTGTTCGGTGCAATGTTGTGGTTGACTACACAAGTCATATGAACTCCTGAGTGTAGAGTGTAACTTTTGATATGTGGATGGGTCAATCCACCCCAAATTGATTCTTTGTTGAATGTCGCACTTTCTAAGTGAAATGACATCCTGAGAATTGAGTGCATGAGTGTCAAGAATTTCTTTATATTTTTTACGATTCTTAAGATATCGAGTGCTATGGTTTGGATGTCAATAGGGAATCTTTTGAATGTAGTTTTCTCTTATCAAGTTTGTGGTGTCTCTTTGGATTAATCTTTATGTAGGATTCTCTTCTACTGGAGAGACATCTAGAGTCATGATATGAACTAGGTCGGTAAGTGTGTTTTTTTCCATAAATTGTATTTCTAATGAATTTGATGTTTTGTTTGGTATACCTTTTACTTTTTTTTCTAGTTTCTTATTTTCACTTTTAATCTTCTTAATAATTTCTTCTTGCATTTTCTCTTTGTATTTGAATTTCTTAATTTGTTCCTTAAGCTCTTTATTAAGATTTGGAAGGCATTGATTTTCTTCTTGCTTTTCTAGGACTTTTCCTTCGATGTCTTCATTCAAGTTGTCTTCCTTCTTGATACTCTTTGAATTCTTGATCTTCGTAACTAATATTTTATTATGATTTATTAATTGATATATTTCTTCAGTATTACTTGTTATAGTGTTATTGAATTTCATAATTTCCAACTTATGCACCTTTTTTGCATCTTCCTCTTTCTGTTGGAGTTCCTTAATCTGTTGTTGAAGGTGGTATTTCTCTGTTTTCCTTTTAACTTTTGATCTTTTTTCCCAATAGTCATTATTAAAAATAATAACTATATCTATAGTAATAACAATATATCAATAAGTTAAATAACCTTCTTATTAGGTTAAATACCCTTCTTCTTCTTGTTCTTCTTCTTTCCGAAAGTAATTATTATTTTAATAAAATAATAACTACAATATTAATTTTTATAATAATAATTATTAATTAATTAATAATATTATTATTATTAATGCTTCTCTCTATATAGAGTATTAATATATAGTTTTTTTTTCAAAATTGAAATATTAAAACTAATATAATTTAATATTGTTTTAATATATTTAACCTTTTTCCAAAACAAGTTAGGGTTTTTGAACCTAAGGGATGGTAAGAATGTAATCCGATTAAGGAGATGGGAGACATTTTTTTTAATGGAGTTGGAAAGCAAAACCATGTGTTGGTTTGGATTTTTCTTTTCTATTTTTACTTTAATTTTCTTTTATTTTTTACTTTCCTTTCTTTTTGACTTTT
The DNA here is from genome assembly GCA_001517045.1 of Pseudotsuga menziesii. Taxonomy (NCBI): domain Eukaryota; kingdom Viridiplantae; phylum Streptophyta; class Pinopsida; order Pinales; family Pinaceae; genus Pseudotsuga; species Pseudotsuga menziesii. Next base: position 6,031 of record LPNX010420151.1, on the reverse strand, counting down.
TCTTTCTTTTCTTTTGTTTACCTTTTTTTTTTTTTAGTTTTCCGTTTTCCCTTCGTTTTTACTTTTTTTTTAAACTTTCACTCTTTCTATTGACTAAGGTCAGACCTAATTCAAGGGAGCCTTGGATTCGATTTGATACCAAATGAAGCGTAAAAGCTTCTTTAACGCAGGTAAGTTCTCTAAAATGCCCACATGTAATATGAATCCCACATGTTGGTAAGTAATAATAAATATGGAGTGGTGCTCGCAGGGCAACACAGGCTCTTGAGCCGTGATATGTATGTAGTTTTTAGTTCACCAATACTCAACATTATGGCTTGGTAATGTAATACTATTGTTTAGGTTTTGGCTGTCAGCGTGGAGTTGCTTCAGGTTGGTTGCCGTTGCTTTCAGCGTAGATTTTTCAGGAAATGGGCTCTCAGGCCCAGCTCGCCGCCTTCAAGGCTCTTGTTCAAGCTGCAGTTCCTCAGGTAGCTTCTCATTCCTCTTCCAAGTTCATGAAAAAGATGGACAAGATCCCTTCTCTGGAGCTCTCTCCTTCGGATCCATGCCAGAAATCCCTCATTCTCTTTGAGTAAGCCCTCATTGGTAAGTTCACAGGTTTGTGGCCCAGCCCTAAGGCGGTCGAGATCTGGATTGCAGAACATTGGAACCCTCTTCTGTCTGGTCAGGTTTCTCTCTTTGCAGCTGGTCAAGGGTTTTTTGTTTTCTTGTTCTCAAATAAAGAAGAAAGAGACCTTGTCTTTCGTTCGGGCCCTTTCTTCATGGACTTGAGAGGTCTGTTCTTAGCCCCTTTGTCTCTAGGGTTCAATCCAGAAGCAGAGATCACTGCCGCTCCAGTCTGGGTAAGAATTCCTAACCTCCCTCTTCATCTTTGGGGGAAAAGCACTCTGATTGACATCGGTAATAAGCTAGGTCGTTATTTAGACACCACAGAGCCAAAAGGGGGTCAATACAGATGTGCCCGTATCTGCGTAGAGGTGAATCTTGAGAAAGGGCTCCCTGAAGCCCTAAAGCTTACTTTAGGAGAATGGAGCCACATTCAAGAACTGGACTATGAGCAGATCCCCTTTAAATGTAACTTCTGTCATGTTTACGGCCACTTTGCTAAAAGTTGTCCCAAGGTTGCAGAACCACAGAAACCAGCAAACCTCCCAACTTCCAATGATGCAGAGTTCCAGACGGTCTCTAACAGATGCCGTCCTCCCAAGCGAAAGGAGCCTCAAGTGTCTCAACAGAAGGCCTCCCATGATCCTCTTGCAGATCCTCCTCGGCCGAAAATCAAAAATAGTTTTGCAGTTCTCCATGAAGATGAAGTTCAAGAACCTGAAGTAGCAGCTGTCCAGGAGTAGGGCAGCCTTGATCCCACTAGCGCCGTGGAGGCAGTTTCTCCAAAACCTGCTTCCCTTGGCTCGAAGAAATATCCCATCGATTTGGGTGGCGGGACCTCTGCCTAGGGACTGGCATCCTTGGTCCCTTCATCAAAGGATACCACCGACTCTGAAGACTTTTCAGCTCCCTCTCCTCCCCTCACCAGAGGATGCAAGACGAATAAAGAACGTAGAGAAAAGGAAGCAGCCTCAAACATCGGTGCAGGTTCTCAGAAGAAATTGGATCCTTTCATTAAGGGACACTCCTCTCCGCCTGTTTAATGATTTGCTTCTGTATTCTTCTCTGCTCACAATTTGTGAGAGTCTACTCTTGTAAGCAATACTTTTCTCGGAATAGCCTCAGGAACATTTGGGATTCTTTTCTCAAAGCACTTTTAAGAAGGTTGACTGTTTTAATTGAAGCTATCAGCCTTCTTTCTCAGAATTCCTCCTTGTACGCTTGGCTGGGCTACAGCCTTTTTTAAAATTTATAAAAATTTCTGTTTCTGTTAAAAAAAAAAGTAATAATAAATATGGATAATAGATAAGATGATAATATTTTACAGTGAGGATCACGTTTATAGGCTTGAGCATGTGTAGTGAAGGGTTACACCCTTTTTCTTAGTAATTAATAAACTATAATTAATATATTATTTTATATTTGTTACACATTTCATTCTCAGATAAATTGGGATCATAGAGACTATTAAAAATTTGTTGCACATTATCCCTATGTTTAGTGCATCCTCTTCACCACGTGGCTAATGATCTAATACACCATATTTTTCTATTATCTAGTTAACCACCTAGATGTTGGGATAGATCATTGCAATATTTTATTTTAAGTTTTTAGGATAAGTCATTCTTCTACTACTCAACTATCTAAATTCTTTCATGTCACTATCCTATTCCATTATCTTCTCTTCACACAAATGACCCACAATTTCATTGCCTCTATGTTGCAAATAATTAATTTATTTATGGCAACATCAATTTATAAATTCACTAATCTATATATGAAATCAAAGTGAACAGTATGAGACAAATATATATTAATGATTTTAGTGTAAACAGTTTCTCTATATAAATTTGAAAAAATATAAGTGGCTTACTCTTTATCATGTGTATTTTACCATTAGTTTGGAGTAGCTTCCCTTCCCTTATTTCGTCCTCTTATTTGTCATCCCAAAATAGTAAACCTGGTGTGCCATATATTTTCTTGATGTATTCATTGGAATAACAGAATGACTTGTATAATATGTACCCCTCAAGTTTTTCCCTTTGTTGAAAAAAAAACCTTGAATTTTTTAATGTATCTCTCTAAGAATAAAATCCAACAATATGAGACCACCCTAGATAATTCAACCTCATTAACTAGGTGAATTAAATTATGGACCTATAATTATATTAAACTCATGGGAATTTCCTTCTCAAACATACAAACAATCCCATCTATCTCTTGATGCCACCATGGAATGTTATCCATGTGAATCTCCTTTAATATGATCCAATATACAAATGCAAATAATTTAGATATGGCATGCCACAGGTCCATAGGGAAGTCATGGTTTACACAACCATGGACAAAAAAATTATGATCACAGTATAAAATAAATACATACAAAATTAATTTTTGTAAAACTCTGAGTGCAGAGTATATTATAACCGACACTATAAAAAACAAATCATGTATTTTACATGCATCCTTTAGAAGGTTTAGATGGTCATATGATTTGAACCACAAGAAATTTTATTCTATAGTGAAGAAATGGCATATATTAGATACATATAAAAGTACTCTTTCATGCCAATTATAACTTCTTTTTCTAGAGAAAGATAATCTTTCTTCAAAATCCATGGGACATCACCTTCTTTAAAATACCAAGAGGGATCAACCTCTCCTCTACTTTCTGTCACGTCCCCGTCCCTCAACCGGCGAAGAGGACGCGACCAACACATCAACACAACCGGGCAAATGGCCCCAAACATAAAACAAATGAAAACAATGCTGGAATTAAGCATACACAGATGCATTTATATTCAATCATACAGCGGAAGCACACATATTCATAACCCAGCATTTAACATCATTATAAATTGCAGAGATGAAGTAAACAGCAGTACTTATCTTTGATGAAGAATTCACCCGCAACCAGCTACGTCGCTGCAACGTTCCACCCAACCATAGGCCAGCTTGCTCATCAATCTCTCAGCAACGCTGCCACCGCCGAGCTGGGCATGATTCCTCCGGAATAAGGGTCAATTGCAGGCTTAGACATAGTCAAGGGGACACATAACAGCCAAACCAACACTGCTGGGTTTCACAGGCTTTCAACAGACAAGCCAAACCAGCACATTCCAAGGTTCAACCACTGCATACCAGCAGCCAAACAATCCCTTCACAGCTCTGTGAAGAAGTCATAACAACCAGTGACAGTCCCCAAACAAAAGGTGAGACACCACTCCACCCACGTTGCCCATTCTTCTCCCTCACGCACTCTCCCTGGTCAGTTCACTCACTCACCACGATTTTGGGTCTGTTGGTTCCTCACGCACATGTTTTGGACGAATTTGGTCTCACGCAGGAATTTTGTTCCTCTCCACAAGTGGTTGAGCACCCGCTGACTGCAAATTCGCGTCCTCTCCATTGCTGTGCATTCTCACGAAGAGGGATTGCTTCCCATTTTTGTCTTCTCCACATTTTTTTGGTTGGCCATAGTGCCCAATTCGTAGTGAGCCATTTTTCCTGTTGTGGTTTGCGTCTGAATTTCCCATGGCTGTTGGCTGAGTTTTCTGTATTGTGGACAGGGGATTGTTTCCATCATCCATTGGGAGTTGTGGCTGCTGAGGTACCCTGGTTTGGGTTGCAGCTGAGTTGTTTTGGCCACGATTAGGGCCAAAACCCACTCTGAGTTTCCTTGTAGGCTGGAGTGGTGTCTCACCTTTTGTTTGGGGACTGTCACTGGTTGTTATGACTTCTTCACAGAGCTGTGAAGGGATTGTTTGGCTGCTGGTATGCAGTGGTTGAACCTTGGACTGTGCTGGTTTGGCTTGTCTGTTGAAAGCCTGTGAAACCCAGCAGTGTTGGTTTGGCTGTTATGTGTCCCCTTGACTATGTCTAAGCCTGAAATTGACCCTTATTCCGGAGGAATCGTGCCCAGCTCGGGGGTGGCAGCGTTGCTGAGAGATTGATGAGCAAGCTGGCCTATGGTTGGGTGGAACGTTGCAGCGACGTAGCTGGTTGCGGGTGAATTCTTCATCAAAGATAAGTACTGCTGTTTACTTCAGCTCTGTAATTTATACTGATGTTAAATGCTGGAAATGTGTTGTTGCTTCCGCTGTAGGATTGAATATAACTGCATCTGTGTATGCTTAATTCCAGCATTTGTTTTCTGTTTATGTTCATTGGGCATCTTACCCGGCTGTGTTTGTTGTGTTCGTCGCGTCCTCTTTGCCGGAGGAGGGACGGGGACGTGACACTTTCTTTTTACACTCAATATGTCATTTTTATTCAATGATATGTTTCTCCATAAATAACATGAAACATTTTTAAATCTATGGATGGTATCTAGTAAGTGGACAATCTTAAAACTCTCAACATGGAAGCTCATAAAATACAATTTTTATTTTCATCACAATGAGAAATTTTTCAACATAGGTGTCAAAAAATTTAGGATCATAGAACATAGGTTCCTTATTTGAATCAAACAATTATTTAATTTATTTGTCCTTCTCTATGTCATATTCCCTAAGACAATTGGTGAGTGTCATCATTTAAGGTCTCTAGGTTTTCTCTAGTTTACCATTGGAGGAAAATTCTAATATTCTATAAGGGTGTTCTTTTGGGAGAAATACCCTTACTTAGTCATATACCAGATTTCATAGGTGGTTAGACCACCTAACCTTTATATAATTTCAAAAGCATTTACATCCATGATATCCTCTTGTTACAAGACCTATGATGTTATTTTATATAGAGCACATTAGTGTTGAAAAATAAAATTGCACCAAATTCACTATGCCAAATAATGTTACGAATTTAAACAAAATAATCAACATGCTTACTAGCACAAAATCCTAAATTATCCCAAATAATCATGCATGATGTATGCACATATGTCATACAATGTAAATGACCTCTCCATTCATATGGGTCTTCAAACATTATATGCATATATCCCTTCCCGTAATTAATTCAATTCATCAATCAATGGTTGTAGGTAGAGATTCATATTCTTCACTTGTCTTCTACCAAGGACTATAATAGATAACATAAGATGTTCAATCTTCATGTTCAAGGGGACATATTGATATTTATCAATAATACTATCCAAATAGAATAGTTGGTTGGAGGGAATATGGTTTAACTCCATCAATGGATATGCTTAATCGAATAATTTTTGCTTCATATTTGAATTTATCAGGCCATGTATCCTCTACATACTTCATGTCTAATTAATATGCTAAGATTGCATAACCATTGGCTCACTTCTATGTGAGGCATGCCACCCTTACAACATTGTAGCTAGGGTTTTCACCCTAGCTTGTGCTGATGAGAACCTACTAAGGAATCTGGAATCCTTAGTAGCAGTTCAAATAAAGATAAACGGAAACAAAGATTAATCTAACTACGTTCTTGAAGCAAAAGCGGTAAAAAGTAA